>JAUESF010000051.1:6768627-6781090 GCA_032274765.1 Malacoctenus tetranemus
ACACACACACACACACACACACACACACACACACACACACACACACACACACACACACACACACACACACCATTCACCATTCTTCTCCTTCCCTCCCCTCTTCTTTATTGTGTAACCTAATGAGGCGTTGAGAATACGCGACCTGCATATATACGGGGCTATTTGCACTCGCAGAGCAGAGATTTGGATAGATGGCAGACGTAATTTCACATGAAAGTAATTTTAACCAGGTCCGAACCTCTGAGCGAGAGCGAATATCTACTTTCCTATCAGCTATTTGTCATGCTATTGTTGGAGGACTCCTGCAAAACACAAAAGGTCACAACACGGGCAGACGTAACTCAGCGAGAGAGAGAGAGAGAGAGAGAGAAAGAGAGAGAGAGAGAGAGAGAGAGAGAGAGAGAGAGAATGGAGAAAAAAGGGATGGGATGAGAGAGGAAAGAAAAAGCGGACGGGATTACAGGAGGACTTGCAGTAGGCACAGAAAAAAAAGGCTTATCGAGGGAGAAAAGCGTGGAAGAAAGAGCAGCAGAAGGAATATCGAAGGAATGCTCAGAGGATGTAACACAATGTCAAACACTGTGGACTGTCAGTAGTCATGTAGCAGTTGGTGGGTGAACTTCTACGTCTCGACGGGCTTTGAGTTCTCTTTGAGCTTCCCCCTCTGAGCCTTGATTCAGCTGTGGTCCAAGCCTGTAGACAATGTGAAGGGAATAATCCTTTTCCTAACGGGGCCAAGTTTCTGCTCACACCACACAGCAACTGTTCAGGGTGAAACCTTCACGACTCTACAGAGTGTGAGTCTTGCTTTGCGGACCCTCGATCAAGGCCCCTAAACCTAATTTGAATTGGTCGATTCAGACACCCCCCCATTAAACGTGTCCCTGGCTGGATTGTGGGAAGGGGGGAGGCATGAGAAAAGTTTAACTTTGCACGACCCCGCAGGCGAATAACCCAACGGTGATTATGCTCCGTTTTATTTTTCAGCTTGCCTGTATTTTGACAAGAGAGCAGATTTTGTTTTGAAACTTTAATTCGCTCCCATCCAGATGGATGATGCCACCTCTTCCATCTGGGGGGGGGTGGGGGAGGTGGGGAATGGCTGCCTTTTGTTTTTCCATTCGTCTTCATAAAAAACGCTGCTGTTCAGCTTCCCTGGAACACCTGTGGCTGGAGCGGGGAACCAATCAGAGCTACTCTTATTAGACGCACCTGGACCACCAGCAAACACTCACACACACACACAGACACATCGATTCATTTACTCGTTCATTAACGGAGGCGTGATGACGCAGATTATTACTTGAGGGCTCAATAAACCTTGACGTGAGGAATCATCTTCCCGGTGACGGAAAACCACGTGAGTTTATCACAGCAGAGAGGCCGCTCGGCGCTGATGTTCGCGGCGGCAAAACACCACCACACCAATGTCATCTGAACAATAAGCGACTATTTGGAATCGCAATGGACCTCTTGCTGAGGGAAAGCACTCGACAGTTCCCATAACATCAATCCAACCAATCCCATAAAAAAACCGTGTTTGCTCCAAATTTCCATCCATGTTCGAGCGCAGGCCGGAGCTGCAGGAGGAAAAAAACAGCAGCAGATCAGCGGGGCAGGGAAATAAAGCAATGAGAAGGATGAAGAGCCACTTCATCTCCACATCCATATTGTATGCCCCGCAGTAGTGGGAGGGGGGGAGGGGGGAAGAGGGGGGCAGAGTCGAAAATTATCAGTGTAATGTGTATGAGCAGCCTGTCAGGGGCGGATCTATTGAATTTTTTATGAGGGCACAAAAAGTGATACGAATGAAGGCTGCGCGCTGAAGTCGCGCTTTAATATTTAGGCCATAGATAAACATCGGAACTGTTCTGTTTGTGAATTTATGGTGAAGTTAATTCTTTTGTCTTTGTGAAGGATTATTAGATTGTTTTTTTTTTCTATCAATATTTAGATGAGCATTCAAGTGTCACCTTCGCTACATTGCTCTCTGTAATATTTGGTTCCCCAGAGCAAACCTATTCAACAGAACCGAAGCTGTGCTATATCTTGTTTTTCCATTCTAAAGACTTTGAAACACAACAAACTTCCTTCAATCGAATAACATGATAATACATTTGAGCGGCATCAAAGTTGAGAAAAAGGAAAAATATTCAATTACATGTTAAAAAGTTACATTAAAAGTTATGCATCATCTGACAAAACCTGCTTTGTTTTCTCAAACCATGCTTCATGTACATGATTAAGGGAGCCCTTCACTTCCTTGTCCTGACTCAGTGATAAGTCGTAGCTTTGCATGTTTGGTGGCCCACATTCCCCCACACGAGCTCGGCCTCTGTGTGCTGTAAGTAGATGCGCATCTCCTCACACATCTCCATGCGAAGCTTTCCCCAGGGTGAAGGGAAACAAAGCTCAGCAATCCCTCATCCCCGCTTCATCATAAACGCCCCGACACCTGGCACGGATCACCTCGGCTCACCCACCCTCACACCGCTGCACGTGCCACATAAGGGAACATGTTCCCCCCGCCACACATGCTCCGCCTGCCACATGACCCTCCCCCCTCCCTCCCTCCCTCCCTCCCCCCTGCTGTGTAACCCTGTCACTGTGCTCTCCATGCTTCTCACAAACCTAGTCACCCTTCGGAAAGGCCACGCACAAGCGCGGCCACAGCCTAATGCACGGACAGTCCCATGCGACCCCGCGTGTTTAACTAGTGACCCCGCTCCAAAGCTCCCATGCTGTTAATAACACACGCTGCCACCCATGGTGACATGAATGCTTCGCTCTGGGATACGGCCCTGCAGCTCAGTGCTGCGAGGGGGCGGGGGGGATGGAAAGCCAGGCGGGGACCGTGTGGAGGCAGCCAGAGGCTTTGAACAGTGCTTTTTATTTGCTGCTCTGTTAGTTTGACCAATTACAGCTTAACTGCACAAACACAATCATCTGAGAGTCAGAAGATACAGCTATCTTTTAAATCAAAAATTGACTTCACTCACTCATTCCTAATTTCTTTTCTTTTTTGTCGACTTGTTACACATAACGCTCGACACATGAAGCAGGAACTACAATAAAAGAAGCAATCAGAAACAGAATAGAATTGAATGGAGACAGACAAATAAAGGATGTCGTTGAGGACACATTGATGTCACATTTTCTGCCGTTAAATGGCAATTGTCATTCTATAATGACTCTGCAACAACAAATAATCGACATTCAAATTCTTTTCCATTATAGAGATCATTTTTGTGTTGTGTAATTAAAGGTCAGGGATAACTGAGGCTCAGAGGTGCCAACAAGTGTAACTAAAAAAACTGCATTCGTCTCTCTGTCAAAAAATGTGCAGAGTATCACTGTGAGACATTCAAATGCTCCACGTTTCAGGCGAGTATTGTAGGCTTTAATATCAAACAGCACTCTGTGCCTCTTGAACTGGCTGTATGAATTAAAATGTTGCGACCTCTGATCAAAGTGAACACTGTAATGAAGGTGCAGCCCAGAGTCATTGAGTTAGAAAAACCAGTGTGTAATTAGTCGATAATTACATGAAAAACAACACACTGTTTTACAATAATAATTGTTTGCACAGCCCTTTTGTGTTGCGTAATTGGAGCAATAAGTGGCGGTAATTTAAACCTAATGAAAACATCAAACTGAAAGAATCCATTCCAGCAGTGAAGGCGGTTCAGTCGAAGCTTTATGAACGTTGGATTCTTCTTTACATAGTTCAGTCATGATGAAAAAAGATCTCATTTTTTTTCATCGTGAATAAAAGCACATCGGATCCTTTGAGAGGGACCCAGACTGAAGCGCAAACATGCCCGATGAGAACAGTCACTGTCTTTAAGATCCAAATCTTCACTCATCAATGACTGGATCTGAGCATGGCACACTGGATGTGCACGTTTGGCATCTTCAAAGACCTTTTGGTGGAGTTTTGAAAATCCCATTATTTCTTTGAGAAAACGGAGCTCCTACTTTTTGAACCGCAACAGGTTCAGTTAGACTTGTCACTCAAAAAGACATCTCTCCCTAACAGAACATTTCTTCGGGTTGTAGAAGCACATGTTGGAGCACGCTTCCATCCAAACCCACTGCCTCTCTCCATTCGACACAAACTTTGACAGTTTTTTTTGTGGAAAGCACCGAGATATCATCTGAAAAAAAAGCCAAACAGAATGCTTTGGAGTGTTGGACTGTATCAGTGCACTTTTTTTTCGAGTCACAATCGAGTTGTCAGAGGTCGGTATCATGACTTCTGTTGTTCCTATACTGTCTTCAGTTTGAATGCAACTTTCTCCAGAGAGACGTCTGGGAAACAGCCCGATCCACTCCCGTTTCGTTCTCGTGTACTACGGGGAGACTCGCGCTCCAATCCAGTGAATCTGTCTCGACCTCTTTCTCCTCCACTGGTCACAGAAGTTGATGCATCATCTGCAGGAGGCTTCGATTGGTGGAACATGGCTACTACCTGACAGCTTTTAAACACCGTGCACTTAGTTGGAATTCTAGTTTTTTTTTTTCTCCCCCTCGATCGCTTCGTTTTCCTCAAAATCTGCTACCACAAAAAGATGAGTGTGGCCAAAAAAAGAAGAAGCAAAGGGCACGTCTACTTTTTAGTCTTTCATCGCAGCTTTGTAAGACAGCGGAAAAGCTCCTAAGAGGCCTGCTTTTCCTCCCTCTCACACACGCTCACACACCCACATGACACTCGCTCTTTAATCCTCTCTGTCCTGATCTCCTCCTTGCGCACCTTTAGCCGAAATCTGCCTCCCACCTCTCCATTTTTCTCCAACCTGATGTATCGCTCCTCCAGCTCCTCCATCACCATCACTCCGCCCCTCAGTGTCAGATGTAGGCCATACAGGTGCATTGCAGGTGTACATACACACACGCACGCACACACGCACGCACACAGTGTTTATCACTCTCCGCTTGGTGCTTCTGCCAGTGTTCTCTGTCGCTGTTAAACCAAATGCTTTTCACGATAAACAAAAGTGCCTCATGATATAATTATCGTCATGTTCTGGTTTTTAATTGAGTCATTTATTACCAGTATAACCTGACAATGTGTTGAATGAAAAAAAAATGTGCCACCAAACCAGGTAGTAACTCGCCCGACTGCCACTGAAGCGGGCCTCGCTCTGTGAAAATGTGTCAGCGCCGTGGCCACACTTCGCCATTGAAACTAACAGGATTACCGTGTGATACACACCGACCTAAAAAAAGGCTTTTCTCCCGTATTCAGTCGGTGGAAAAATGGCCACGGCGACATGTCGGCGACCGTGGTGGAGCCCTGAAATCAAGAACCTGATAAAAGATCTGTAATCACATTTGATTTACAGTCCAAAGGCTCTACAAATGTGCTTTTTTTAAAGTCAAATTATGTATCAGATTGTTCATGTAGATAGCTAATCATGAGCAGACGTACTGAATCTTCAGGAACATGGATGAACTCATGTTTGAAGATTTATAATTAAGGACAAAATAAAATCTCTGAAAGTTTTTTAAGACCTCATTATTCACGACAAATATCAGACCAATTAGTTGAGTAGTTCCTGAGAAATTGCATCCGAAGCCACAAACGTTAAGCTTCTGTCAGCATGGAGAAGTCAGGGGATCACCAAAGCCTTTCCTGTTTCCTCATCTATTTCAAGTTGTTTCATGACAAATCCAGCAATAATTTATGTCTGGAGAGGCCAGAAATGCTTTGAACCTGGTTTCAAATGAGAAATCACAATCCAGTGTTCCAGTACGAATCCGGAAGATGTGCAAAGTGTTTTTTTTGACTGGTGTTTATTTACTCCTGTTTCCTGCCCTCACTGATCCCACTGTAAGCCGTTGCCTAATTCTGGCGAACCTACGAGGGTGTTACAATTTGTTACAGGGCTCGCAGTGTATAAAGCTCTAAAGCGGAGTTTGATCTAAGTGCTGATCCCCGAGGACTTTTTGCTATTGATGCCCAGAGACAAGTGGATTGAGGAGAGATCTCACAGTGTATCCGTGTCTCTTCCCAGACATTTTGTCGATACGGTCCTCCGTCCATGCATCTTTGTTTTCTAAGTGTTTGGGCCCTCGGGTGAATGTACCTCAAAGGCCACTGTGACTTAAACCGAATGAGAAAAGACAGATTAATTCCCCTTTTGTTCATCAGCTTGTGAGCAACTCATAATTTCAATTTATTCCTCATCTCGTTTGGAGAAAAACATCCACTTGCGCAGAAATCTTTCGGTCTTTTTAATCCCATTAAATTCAACATTTTTGTCAAACGAGATGAGGAATAAATTGAAATTATGAGTTGCTCACAAGCTGATGAACAAAAGGGGAATTAATGTGTCTTTTCTCATTCGGTTCAAGTCACAGTGGCCTTTGAGGTACATTCACCCGAGGGCCCAAACACTTAGAAAACAAAGATGCATGGACGGAGGACCGTATCGACAAAATGTCTGGGAAGAGACACGGATACACTGTGAGATCTCTCCTCAATCCACTTGTCTCTGGGCATCAATAGCAAAAAGTCCTCGGGGATCAGCACTTAGATCAAACTCCGCTTTAGAGCTTTATACACTGCGAGCCCTGTAACAAATTGTAACACCCTCGTAGGTTCGCCAGAATTAGGCAACGGCTTACAGTGGGATCAGTGAGGGCAGGAAACAGGAGTAAATAAACACCAGTCAAAAAAAACACTTTGCACATCTTCCGGATTCGTACTGGAACACTGGATTGTGATTTCTCATTTGAAACCAGGTTCAAAGCATTTCTGGCCTCTCCAGACATAAATTATTGCTGGATTTGTCATGAAACAACTTGAAATAGATGAGGAAACAGGAAAGGCTTTGGTGATCCCCTGACTTCTCCATGCTGACAGAAGCTTAACGTTTGTGGCTTCGGATGCAATTTCTCAGGAACTACTCAACTAATTGGTCTGATATTTGTCGTGAATAATGAGGTCTTAAAAAACTTTCAGAGATTTTATTTTGTCCTTAATTATAAATCTTCAAACATGAGTTCATCCATGTTCCTGAAGATTCAGTACGTCTGCTCATGATTAGCTATCTACATGAACAATCTGATACATAATTTGACTTTAAAAAAAGCACATTTGTAGAGCCTTTGGACTGTAAATCAAATGTGATTACAGATCTTTTATCAGGTTCTTGATTTCAGGGCTCCACCACGGTCGCCGACATGTCGCCGTGGCCATTTTTCCACCGACTGAATACGGGAGAAAAGCCTTTTTTTAGGTCGGTGTGTATCACACGGTAATCCTGTTAGTTTCAATGGCGAAGTGTGGCCACGGCGCTGACACATTTTCACAGAGCGAGGCCCGCTTCAGTGGCAGTCGGGCGAGTTACTACCTGGTTTGGTGGCACATTTTTTTTTCATTCAACACATTGTCAGGTTATACTGGTAATAAATGACTCAATTAAAAACCAGAACATGACGATAATTATATCATGAGGCACTTTTGTTTATCGTGAAAAGCATTTGGTTTAACAGCGACAGAGAACACTGGCAGAAGCACCAAGCGGAGAGTGATAAACACTGTGTGCGTGCGTGTGTGCGTGCGTGTGTGTATGTACACCTGCAATGCACCTGTATGGCCTACATCTGACACTGAGGGGCGGAGTGATGGTGATGGAGGAGCTGGAGGAGCGATACATCAGGTTGGAGAAAAATGGAGAGGTGGGAGGCAGATTTCGGCTAAAGGTGCGCAAGGAGGAGATCAGGACAGAGAGGATTAAAGAGCGAGTGTCATGTGGGTGTGTGAGCGTGTGTGAGAGGGAGGAAAAGCAGGCCTCTTAGGAGCTTTTCCGCTGTCTTACAAAGCTGCGATGAAAGACTAAAAAGTAGACGTGCCCTTTGCTTCTTCTTTTTTTGGCCACACTCATCTTTTTGTGGTAGCAGATTTTGAGGAAAACGAAGCGATCGAGGGGGAGAAAAAAAAAAACTAGAATTCCAACTAAGTGCACGGTGTTTAAAAGCTGTCAGGTAGTAGCCATGTTCCACCAATCGAAGCCTCCTGCAGATGATGCATCAACTTCTGTGACCAGTGGAGGAGAAAGAGGTCGAGACAGATTCACTGGATTGGAGCGCGAGTCTCCCCGTAGTACACGAGAACGAAACGGGAGTGGATCGGGCTGTTTCCCAGACGTCTCTCTGGAGAAAGTTGCATTCAAACTGAAGACAGTATAGGAACAACAGAAGTCATGATACCGACCTCTGACAACTCGATTGTGACTCGAAAAAAAAGTGCACTGATACAGTCCAACACTCCAAAGCATTCTGTTTGGCTTTTTTTTCAGATGATATCTCGGTGCTTTCCACAAAAAAAACTGTCAAAGTTTGTGTCGAATGGAGAGAGGCAGTGGGTTTGGATGGAAGCGTGCTCCAACATGTGCTTCTACAACCCGAAGAAATGTTCTGTTAGGGAGAGATGTCTTTTTGAGTGACAAGTCTAACTGAACCTGTTGCGGTTCAAAAAGTAGGAGCTCCGTTTTCTCAAAGAAATAATGGGATTTTCAAAACTCCACCAAAAGGTCTTTGAAGATGCCAAACGTGCACATCCAGTGTGCCATGCTCAGATCCAGTCATTGATGAGTGAAGATTTGGATCTTAAAGACAGTGACTGTTCTCATCGGGCATGTTTGCGCTTCAGTCTGGGTCCCTCTCAAAGGATCCGATGTGCTTTTATTCACGATGAAAAAAAATGAGATCTTTTTTCATCATGACTGAACTATGTAAAGAAGAATCCAACGTTCATAAAGCTTCGACTGAACCGCCTTCACTGCTGGAATGGATTCTTTCAGTTTGATGTTTTCATTAGGTTTAAATTACCGCCACTTATTGCTCCAATTACGCAACACAAAAGGGCTGTGCAAACAATTATTATTGTAAAACAGTGTGTTGTTTTTCATGTAATTATCGACTAATTACACACTGGTTTTTCTAACTCAATGACTCTGGGCTGCACCTTCATTACAGTGTTCACTTTGATCAGAGGTCGCAACATTTTAATTCATACAGCCAGTTCAAGAGGCACAGAGTGCTGTTTGATATTAAAGCCTACAATACTCGCCTGAAACGTGGAGCATTTGAATGTCTCACAGTGATACTCTGCACATTTTTTGACAGAGAGACGAATGCAGTTTTTTTAGTTACACTTGTTGGCACCTCTGAGCCTCAGTTATCCCTGACCTTTAATTACACAACACAAAAATGATCTCTATAATGGAAAAGAATTTGAATGTCGATTATTTGTTGTTGCAGAGTCATTATAGAATGACAATTGCCATTTAACGGCAGAAAATGTGACATCAATGTGTCCTCAACGACATCCTTTATTTGTCTGTCTCCATTCAATTCTATTCTGTTTCTGATTGCTTCTTTTATTGTAGTTCCTGCTTCATGTGTCGAGCGTTATGTGTAACAAGTCGACAAAAAAGAAAAGAAATTAGGAATGAGTGAGTGAAGTCAATTTTTGATTTAAAAGATAGCTGTATCTTCTGACTCTCAGATGATTGTGTTTGTGCAGTTAAGCTGTAATTGGTCAAACTAACAGAGCAGCAAATAAAAAGCACTGTTCAAAGCCTCTGGCTGCCTCCACACGGTCCCCGCCTGGCTTTCCATCCCCCCCGCCCCCTCGCAGCACTGAGCTGCAGGGCCGTATCCCAGAGCGAAGCATTCATGTCACCATGGGTGGCAGCGTGTGTTATTAACAGCATGGGAGCTTTGGAGCGGGGTCACTAGTTAAACACGCGGGGTCGCATGGGACTGTCCGTGCATTAGGCTGTGGCCGCGCTTGTGCGTGGCCTTTCCGAAGGGTGACTAGGTTTGTGAGAAGCATGGAGAGCACAGTGACAGGGTTACACAGCAGGGGGGAGGGAGGGAGGGAGGGAGGGGGGAGGGTCATGTGGCAGGCGGAGCATGTGTGGCGGGGGGAACATGTTCCCTTATGTGGCACGTGCAGCGGTGTGAGGGTGGGTGAGCCGAGGTGATCCGTGCCAGGTGTCGGGGCGTTTATGATGAAGCGGGGATGAGGGATTGCTGAGCTTTGTTTCCCTTCACCCTGGGGAAAGCTTCGCATGGAGATGTGTGAGGAGATGCGCATCTACTTACAGCACACAGAGGCCGAGCTCGTGTGGGGGAATGTGGGCCACCAAACATGCAAAGCTACGACTTATCACTGAGTCAGGACAAGGAAGTGAAGGGCTCCCTTAATCATGTACATGAAGCATGGTTTGAGAAAACAAAGCAGGTTTTGTCAGATGATGCATAACTTTTAATGTAACTTTTTAACATGTAATTGAATATTTTTCCTTTTTCTCAACTTTGATGCCGCTCAAATGTATTATCATGTTATTCGATTGAAGGAAGTTTGTTGTGTTTCAAAGTCTTTAGAATGGAAAAACAAGATATAGCACAGCTTCGGTTCTGTTGAATAGGTTTGCTCTGGGGAACCAAATATTACAGAGAGCAATGTAGCGAAGGTGACACTTGAATGCTCATCTAAATATTGATAGAAAAAAAAAACAATCTAATAATCCTTCACAAAGACAAAAGAATTAACTTCACCATAAATTCACAAACAGAACAGTTCCGATGTTTATCTATGGCCTAAATATTAAAGCGCGACTTCAGCGCGCAGCCTTCATTCGTATCACTTTTTGTGCCCTCATAAAAAATTCAATAGATCCGCCCCTGACAGGCTGCTCATACACATTACACTGATAATTTTCGACTCTGCCCCCCTCTTCCCCCCTCCCCCCCTCCCACTACTGCGGGGCATACAATATGGATGTGGAGATGAAGTGGCTCTTCATCCTTCTCATTGCTTTATTTCCCTGCCCCGCTGATCTGCTGCTGTTTTTTTCCTCCTGCAGCTCCGGCCTGCGCTCGAACATGGATGGAAATTTGGAGCAAACACGGTTTTTTTATGGGATTGGTTGGATTGATGTTATGGGAACTGTCGAGTGCTTTCCCTCAGCAAGAGGTCCATTGCGATTCCAAATAGTCGCTTATTGTTCAGATGACATTGGTGTGGTGGTGTTTTGCCGCCGCGAACATCAGCGCCGAGCGGCCTCTCTGCTGTGATAAACTCACGTGGTTTTCCGTCACCGGGAAGATGATTCCTCACGTCAAGGTTTATTGAGCCCTCAAGTAATAATCTGCGTCATCACGCCTCCGTTAATGAACGAGTAAATGAATCGATGTGTCTGTGTGTGTGTGTGAGTGTTTGCTGGTGGTCCAGGTGCGTCTAATAAGAGTAGCTCTGATTGGTTCCCCGCTCCAGCCACAGGTGTTCCAGGGAAGCTGAACAGCAGCGTTTTTTATGAAGACGAATGGAAAAACAAAAGGCAGCCATTCCCCACCTCCCCCACCCCCCCCCAGATGGAAGAGGTGGCATCATCCATCTGGATGGGAGCGAATTAAAGTTTCAAAACAAAATCTGCTCTCTTGTCAAAATACAGGCAAGCTGAAAAATAAAACGGAGCATAATCACCGTTGGGTTATTCGCCTGCGGGGTCGTGCAAAGTTAAACTTTTCTCATGCCTCCCCCCTTCCCACAATCCAGCCAGGGACACGTTTAATGGGGGGGTGTCTGAATCGACCAATTCAAATTAGGTTTAGGGGCCTTGATCGAGGGTCCGCAAAGCAAGACTCACACTCTGTAGAGTCGTGAAGGTTTCACCCTGAACAGTTGCTGTGTGGTGTGAGCAGAAACTTGGCCCCGTTAGGAAAAGGATTATTCCCTTCACATTGTCTACAGGCTTGGACCACAGCTGAATCAAGGCTCAGAGGGGGAAGCTCAAAGAGAACTCAAAGCCCGTCGAGACGTAGAAGTTCACCCACCAACTGCTACATGACTACTGACAGTCCACAGTGTTTGACATTGTGTTACATCCTCTGAGCATTCCTTCGATATTCCTTCTGCTGCTCTTTCTTCCACGCTTTTCTCCCTCGATAAGCCTTTTTTTTCTGTGCCTACTGCAAGTCCTCCTGTAATCCCGTCCGCTTTTTCTTTCCTCTCTCATCCCATCCCTTTTTTCTCCATTCTCTCTCTCTCTCTCTCTCTCTCTCTCTCTCTCTCTTTCTCTCTCTCTCTCTCTCTCTCTCGCTGAGTTACGTCTGCCCGTGTTGTGACCTTTTGTGTTTTGCAGGAGTCCTCCAACAATAGCATGACAAATAGCTGATAGGAAAGTAGATATTCGCTCTCGCTCAGAGGTTCGGACCTGGTTAAAATTACTTTCATGTGAAATTACGTCTGCCATCTATCCAAATCTCTGCTCTGCGAGTGCAAATAGCCCCGTATATATGCAGGTCGCGTATTCTCAACGCCTCATTAGGTTACACAATAAAGAAGAGGGGAGGGAAGGAGAAGAATGGTGAATGGTGTGTGTGTGTGTGTGTGTGTGTGTGTGTGTGTGTGTGTGTGTGTGTGTGTGTGTGTGTGTGTGTGTGT
>JAUESF010000051.1:6785719-6801175 GCA_032274765.1 Malacoctenus tetranemus
GTGTGTGTGTGTGTGTGTGTGTGTGTGTGTGTGTGTGTGTGTGTGTGTGTGTGTGTGTGTGTGTGTGTGTGAGTGTTAAGGACAGTATGGGGGAGTGCAGAGGTTGACGTGCTCGTTTCCAAGCGTGCACGTGATCCAGGTGTCAGGTGCTGGTGCAGAAAATGGCAGCCCCCACAGGGTTGCACCTTAGGGGAGGGAAGGGGAGCCCCGCCGTCACTGCTGTACGTGTGTGTGCGCGTGTGTGTGTGTGTGTGTGTGCGTGCGTGCGTGCGTGCGTGCATGTGCGCGCAAACTGCCACAGTATATCACACATCAGCATTTCAAGCCCAGCATGCTTGCACACTTTCGCTGTCGTGCGCGTTCCACCGTGCGCACGTGCTCGTGCGCGTTTCAGTTATGACAATAATAGCCTGCGACAGAATGATCACACCCTCCTCCCCACAGCTCTGAGGAGCCTCCCCCGCACCGCTCGCCTCCCCCTCCGCCGCCCCCAAAGGAGCGATGTGCTTCCACATATGTCAACGCCTGTTTCCCTGTGGGCAGCAACACTCCTCTGCATCTCGTTTTCTCTGCCTCTCCGGCTGCCCCCGTAAGTCTCCCGAGTCTTTCCCACGCTAAACATCTAAACCAACACAAATCGAGTACGGGAGAACATACGGCCGCCTTGACACCGCCGCGTTAAGCCGCGCTGTCCATCTGGCCTCCTCCGAGTTTGTGTTTGTGGCAGCCTCCTCTGCCGCCGCAACACATAATGAAGACACAGGTTTTTTTTTTTATTACTAATTATATCCCTATTTGTTCCTGTTTAATGAGCTGGGAAAACTTTTCTTCCCAGATGTGAGAGCGGAAGAGGGAAAAAAAAGAGAAAAGTTGATACGGTTGACATCTGGCTGACAAACTAATGCGTGAAGTGTTTGTTGTCGTTATGAAGACGTGTTCGCTGTGCTCTCGCTGCTCTATGTTTTCATTTTATCAGTGATACAAGCGTCCCGGATCAAATAAAAAAAGGAGTTGCAGTCATAGGTTAATCCTGCTGCTGCTGCTGCAGCAAAATAAAAAAAAAAGAGGAATAAAAAAAAAAGAACCTGTCAGAGAAATTCCTGCAGGGGGATTACATTCATGACTGATTATATTGCATATCTCAATCTTAACAAGTAATTAAATGTAGTATTCAAGCCTGAAATGTGTTTTTTTCCCTTTCTCTGTCTCTGGTAAAAATGATGAAATGTGCCAGTGGGTTGAAATAATTTCACTTGTTTCACTGCAATTTGTCTTGTTTGAGATTGTAAGGCTCAGTATGCCATTTAATTACCATTTAAGGCTTCTTCTTCTTTCTGTTTTATCCAAAACGTGTGCTGCAGCATCTCTGAACAGTCTCGTCACTTCCATCCACCTCCCCGCCACCGACTGCAAAACCCGCGGAAACGGGCCGACATGTGGACCATAAAGCATCTCACCTGCACCAGTCCATTTCCAGTCAATTACTCCCCCTAAATCACCGCCTCCATTAAAGAGTGAACAGATACTCTCGATAGAAGGGATGTTGTGTGCAGGTGCTGGGCCTGACTGCTGTCACGTCATAAATCTTTCTCCCCTTCCGGCGAGCTACGCGAGGGGTTCTACAAGAGGAGGAAGGGGGGGCGAGGGGGGCGGGGGGGGCTGGAGTGCACAAAAGTTCCCGTCCTTGACTGCTGGACCGATAAGGTTTGAGAGGTGCCTCCTTGCATTTCGCTGTGAATGACGCAGGAGGCGAGGCGAGAGTGAGCAGGTTGACAAACAGTCACAGGCAGAGAGAGGGAGAGAGAGACAGAGAGAGAGACAGAGAGAGAGAGAGAGAGCAGGAGGAAGAGGCACGAGGGCTCTCCGACTGGCTCTAATGTAATTGTCTGGACCACTTCATCATAAACGAAGCACTCGTGTGCAACGTTGGCTTATCTCCCCGGACCACCACTCCGCCCTCAACCCCTCCATCCCAGTTGACACTATCTCAGAGAGAGGCTTAAGGATGGGCTTTGGGCCACATCAATAAACGCCAACAAAGATCAAACTGTCAGCAGCAGGGACGGCTTCATGTATAGCACGAGAAAGCTTGTATGTAAAGAGCGGGCGTGCAACACTTTTGTGCTGAAAAACAGATGTAAGCTCCAATACAGTCTCCTTTATGTGTGACGCAAACTCTAGTGATAGCACTGCAGTGACTTGAAAAACAACCATTAAATGCCATTTCCTGTTTGATAGATACAAAGCAAACTTTAAAGGCGCAGTATGTTGAACTCCTGCTGCTACCCTTTTGTCCTGTGGGTGGTGGTGATGAGCCCGGTTTCTACCAGTTGCGAACAGCTTCTGCATCAAATCCTTTGCACATTAGTGCTGCTCTTTCACCTCATGTTTGACTGAGAGCACGGTTGATCACAGACTCACTCACTGCATCATCTTGTGGTGAAAAATGGTATGACAGGCGAGGCAACAGGAGCTTTTCAATACGCCTGTAAAACTCGGTTATGAATCCCCCCACCACAAAAAACACTTTTTTTATATTACTAACTGTTTTGTCACTTTTCAGCTTCCTATTTATTGCCTTAGTCAAAAAAAAAGAAATCTTAAATACAAGGCTTAATAATGACGATGCCCCAAGAAACATCTCTGTTTCTACTTTAGTTAAAAGTGATACAGGGTGTAAAAGTTTTCCCCTTGCTTTAACAAACAAGCAAAGAATAATCAATATACTCCAGTTCCATCAAGTCTTCCGGGTATTTTGGCTGTTTCGGCTCACTGTTTTGGTTTTACAGCTGGCAATTTCGCTGTTTTGATTCAGTCCCGCCGCTCTCATCAACTGCAGCAGGCAGCTGTTTATAGTGACTCACTGTGCTCTACCTGCCCAGCAGCAAAACGCAGGCAGGCAGTCAGAATCGGTGACTGGCTTACGAACATAGCGGATCATTCAGCAGATGAAGAGCATGATACATCACTTAGGAGGAGACTGAAAATCAAGTCACAAAAAAAAACGAAAAAACTGAACACAAACACAGGTGGTATTTAAAGAAAGCAACTAGGAAACTGCAAATGACTGTGTGTTCGTGCGCGGCTCATGTGTGAATAGTTTGACAGCGCATTCTCCATGAGAACTTTATGTGCTGGTGTTGGAATAGTAAGGAGCGATATCATTGAGCCATTATTGCTTTATGCATGAGAATCTAAATTGAGCCATACACAGGAGAGGTCAACTTTGACAGTCAACTGATATATCGGAAAGCAATTATATTATGCAAATATAATAAATTGTTGTGGAAAAATTGTGCAAGGGATGAAAATCGAGACTTGAATCAATAAGTATAATCAAAACAAACAAACTAAACACAGTTTGTTTTGAGCTACCGATAAAGGAGAATGGATGCCGTTTGGCATGCTCACCTCGTACCAGGAAGACCACAGCTTGATTCCAGGATTGGGGGCCTTTCTTCGGGATGCTTGCTTATCCCCCCCATGTGTGCATGTACTTTAGCTTCCTCCTGAAACACAAAAACATGAAGGTCAACCGTTGACTGGATGTGGACGAGAGTGATTCTGTTTTCTGCATTGATATAAGAACTCAATCCTAACTTAACCTGTAAACTCATATTTCATTGACATCGTGCATCAGATGTGAAAGGAAATCCCTCGTGTGTTTGTTGACAAAGACGATGGACAGCCTGGGGAAAATTTTAGTGCGTGTGCTATTGTGTAAGATGATAAGCAGCCTTTGGTTGACTGGCTGAGAAGCCAGCATATAGACGCCGCTCCTATCTCCTCCCTTCCTATCTGGACCCATGCTGGCTGCGCTGCATAACACCGTCCAATCTGTGCTCCTGCAGACTTCATACCACATCTGGACAGACACACAACACAAACGCACACAGGTAGGGCCAAAACGCTGTACAAATGGAGGGGAGCTTGATACTTGCGCTACTTGCCTGCTGCTCTCAGTGAGAGAATTTGAGTTTGGTTTCATTTTTGTCCGTGTGTAACAAGCGAGAGCAATAAAAGCAGAGAGGAGAGAGAGAAAGAAAAAAAAACCTTTCCTCTCAGATCATCTAAGCTCATCGATTTCTCTTTCACCACCTTGTCCCCCAACCTCGCACACCCGTTTCTGATTGCAGTATGCATGCTGAGCCGGGATTGATTTATAGCGAGGTTCCTCCATCCCAATACCCCCTCTGGCATTTATTTGGTACATGCCAAGTTAAAGTTGATCCATATCTGAGCCAACCGACACCCCCAACCCCTCTGCTCCTGTGATCCCCTTGTCCTCATTGATTAGGCTCTCGGTTTGCAAAGAGAAAAGCTGGAAGGACTGCATAATTGCACACGTCCTTGTTTCTGGGTGGTGACACGGGGCGGAGTGCAGGTAAGAGAGAGCGATGAGGAAAAAGACTGTTTCCCGACTGAAATGATAAAGCAGGCTGCTTGCCCCGGAGCTATGATATGGACCTGGATCTGAACACAACGGGCAATGGAGACCGTTTGTCTTTGCAAGCAACCCCCCCCCCCAACAACCCCAAACCTTTCATACACTTTACCTATGAACGACTTTACATATACATCTGTTTCTATTCCCTTGAGCTTAAATAGTCGTGTCTATAAAATATCTTCGAAAGGTCGTGTGAACAAGGTTGGACAAAGCTGTGCAAATGATGGATCAATTAAAAAAAAAAAAAAAGAAAGGAGCTTGGAGGATTCATACAGTGAACTCTATGGTGGTTTGTATAGCAACTAGAAAACAGAATGCAACAATTCCAAGAGGAACATCCCGGAACTTTATCGAGAGGAATACAGTCGCAAGAAAACCTGACATCCTGTGCCGCAGCATCGGGCTTCAATGACTTTGAAAGAGGCCACAATCTTGCGGAAAGAAAAGACGGACCACAAGATGAATGTGGTGTTCTGTCCATTTATCCATCTATCCCGAGTGCTCGGAAGACTCTCAGAAGCCACTTGGCTCTCATCTCGCACAATCAAAGTAGCAGATTGTGTGAGATGGGGAAAGCAAAATTTTGAAGGTATGAGAGGCGAAGGCTCATTAATATTGAATACAAGGAGTTACGGCTGACACGGGGGAGATAGACTCCGAGCACTGTGCTCTGCAGGAGGTTAGCAAATAGTCCTTTATGTACCTGGCATGGAGCCCATGGAGGAATTAATGCCTTTAATCCTCGAATATCCTGCCACTGCAAGAGGAGACAGAGGACACTGATGCCCCTGCCTCACCCTCCTTCATGTCCAGCCTGTATTAAAGGGACGCTCAGACACTTGTTGGTGGCGAATGAAGCAATTTCATTTCAAGTTTCAGGAACTGTAAAGCTGGATAAATAATCCACCAAGGACAACACTTCTGTCTTTTCCCAATTAACAGCAGCGGCAGTAAAGCGGGACCATTAGCTCAGTGCTGCAGTAAAATTGCTGCAGACTCACGAGTGAGGTGATTTACATGGGACCCCCTCCCCCGAAACACTCACAGATTTGGTCCCTCTGCAAACTGCTCACACATCTGGTTTTGCCGCTCGTGGACTTTAAATGATACTTGTTGCACAAAGTGTAGTAAAATGGGTTGCAATGATGCTCCAGTTTTAATCTGAAGGACAAAGCTTTACAAATCAATGCAAATGGGGCTGAAAACAGTACAAAGGGAATACAATCTAATTCATGACATCACAGCAACTCAATGTATTGCATTCAACTTTCAATGCTTCAATTTGTGTTAAACACCTGAAGAGGGAGGGAATACAGATGTGTGTAGGACACAAAAGCCTCATTTCAACAGGCTTGGTCTGCATCTGTGACTGTTTCCCTTGACCCAACATGAGATGTGTCTGAGAGCGCTTTTATTGTGCTGAAGCAAATACACCAACAGGGGCAAACTGCAACTGGGATAATTGCACGAAAATGAGCAAGCGATTGAATGCTGTGAAATATTTACAGAGATGGATGATGGAATCAACTAAAAATGAGTCACACTTGTAGTTACATCACATGGATGTTTGGCCTTCACTGATGAATATGACAATTTAACAGAGTCTCATTCAAGCTTCTCTGTGCTTACCTGTCGTGTCACAACTCCATGCCACAATATGTTACATAAAACCACAATTATTTATTCTGCAGAACAGCCACAATCCTGCTTGCAAATGAGACATTGAAAAAATGTCTGGACTCCCAGATGAAGGTGTTGAAGTTGGAATCGACATATTAAACACACAGTTGACCATCCACGACCACATTCATCACCTTGTTTTTCCAGCCACTCTCGTGAGCTGATGTTTTTGGTCATTGCATGGCTGTTTACTTTTTCTCTCGTCAGTGAACTCGGGTAAAACTTGGAGTCAAAGTTGGCATACAGTCTAGCATGCGGCAGTAAGGCTCAATAACAACTATCACTAAAAGCACAGTTGAGTTCAACAAGTAAAAAAGAAACAGCGTGCAAAAGTTTGACACACACGGTGCCACTTTGACAAGCCATGAAACAAAAGCCAAATGAGGAAGCCGAGTAAAAAAATTCGACAACATATTTTTAGATGACACTATTTTCGTCTGGAAGGTTGCTAAGTACCATCCTGCGCTTCCCATAACATTCGAGGGTCTTAGAAATATCCGCTTCAAAACATAAATGCTTTTCTACAGACACCGCTGAAGCTAATCAGATGGATTATCCGCAGACTAAGTGATATTTCTGCCAACAGGATATTAAAGCTTCAAACAAAAAGCCAAGAATTCACACTAAATCCTACGAGCGTCCACGTGAAAGGCAACGTTATGAGCTCTCGAGCACAGATAAACACAACTTATTTGCATTTTGAAGCGTCGTGGGTGGGATAAAGTCCAGGAGAGAGGCTGATAAGCTGCTACAGAAGACCAGTTTATTCCTCCAGTTAAAAGTAAAAAATAAAAAGGTACTGATAATCGTTTCCACCAAGTCCAAACTCCAAGAAAAACAACAAAAAAAATTCATTATCTATTCCAACGAAGCACTTATTCCCTCTGCACCCATCACTGAAATCATTTGCATATCATCACGCTGTGATTAAAATCGTGCAGTTATGTTGGTATTTGCTTGTAGTTTTACCAAAACGAAAACTTGTCAGTAATCACTTACTCTCCTTTATGCTGCAATTTCAGCACAATAGTTTAACGAGTGAGCGAGGTAATCCCTGACCCAACACAACAACCTCAAGAAAACGAATACAAGGGAAGACAAATCCGTCATTTATACTTGTAAAAAAAAACCTCGAAAACTTCTTAGTCACCAGCCTCTTCAGTCTGAAACTGTTCAGTTCTTTCTGTGTCAGTTAGGAGCTTTTTGTTGGAGAGCTCTGATATCCAAAAGGTCTTTTTGGTTAAAAGAGGAATGATTAGATCCCAGCATCTGACTGACCGCCTGGCTAATAAAGCATCACTGGGGTGAGTGAGGTGAAGGAATAACTCAGGGGTAAACATCACAATCCAAAACTCACGGCGTCTGACACATTTTAGGCACCAACAAAGCATTGCAAGGAATCAGCTTCATCAATAAGGGGCTGTTGCCGCCGCCTTCCCCCCAACAATGTCCCTCCCCTTCCTTCTCCCCCTCTGCCTCTCTCCATTTATTTTTCCTCCAGGCTAATTGTGATTGGCTGATTAAAACAATTATAGAGATAACAAAATCCAATCAAGTATGGACGTTGGCGTCATGCAGATATGCGGACCACCTGGAATACGCGCCGGGTGAGTCAGGCGTTTGTCCAAACGCTGCCAAGCAGATAAGAGCGGAAAAAGAAGAAGAAGAAGAAAAAAAAAGCAGACAGAATAAAAGCCTGATCGATACAAGTGTCTATTTGAGTTGTGTGGACGTCCACGGGAAGAGATTGTAGCTTGGAGGAAATCTCAAGCAACACAAAATAGGAGCAAGGGAAGCTGTGTGTGGGGGGATATTTCAAAGCGTTATTATTCAGGTTTATTTAACCTAAACTGCGCTGTTTCTTCTCTCTACTCTTCCTCTACTCTCTCTCTCTCTCAAGGACACACACACACACACACACACACACACACACACACACACACACACACACACACACACACCTTTTGACCTGTGTTGTGATGCAGCTTGGTTTTTCTCAGCGTCTGTCTTTCTGCACACATTGAGCAGGAAAAGAGAGGGTCTGGGATAGCCAGATGTTTGCTGAACTGGAAGCCTGCACTGGCAGCAGCTGCCAGCCCATCACACTGGGACCAAAAAAAAAAGAAAAAAATAACCCACAGACGGGAAGCTAAAACACCAGCATGTAGTTTAACTTTCAGATCCCCTTCCCTTCCCTGTTTTTTTTTTCTCCTCCAGCATCATCTCACTGACTTTCTCTTCTCCAAACAGGAGAGTGAAGTGAATCCAACTCCAGTGAATATACACAGATGTGCAGTGACCATGGAACAGCCCTCGGTTCGAGTCATTTGCGGAGTGGAAATTACATGCGGTTGGCAGTTAATCCCCTTATCTAATGCACACAAATTCACATCGACGACGTGCCAGATCTTCTAAAGCCTCCCTCTCTTTCACACACCCAGCTGGTGAACTCGGAGGTCATTACTTTCAGTTGTTTCGCAGCCATTAACTCCACTCGCGGTGATCGTGGCCTCGCCTGCGCCCGTCTCCCCGCGCCCATTGTCTACTGGCCCAGTTTTATTCCCCAACATGTAAAAATGCGGCAGGAGCAAGCGAGTGGCTGAAGGGTGGGAGCGAGCCACGAAGAAAGCAAGAGGGACGGGAAGAAAGACGGACTCTGGCAGGAGGCGGAATCCATTTAGAGCACTTAGTCAGCCAAGAGGCCCCGACAACAAAATTGAGACAGGGAGAATGACCGGCAGGCAGCAGCAGCCACTATGCTGACCCAGCCTTCCAGTAGAATGGGAATAAATTGAAGGAAAATGTAACCTAGAAACGAGGCCTGTGCATGTTTGCGTGTCTCTCTGGCTCTCTGTCAACAATGTCTATTCACTGCTCGCAAACAAAATGTGGGGGTTTAAAAATAGTTGTCTGTTCTTTAATGGTCGGAGGAAAAATACGAAGCAGCCCGGGCGCCGACACTTTCACAAGAGGGCCGCATGAATGCAAGCTGATGTGCTCTGACATTTCACACTTTGGATCTTATTTTACACTGGGCACAAAGCAACGTGAAGCACAATATAAGTGTGCTGACCAGTGCTTTTTCTTAACCAATGTACTTGTGTGATTCCTACACCTCACTCCTGAATTTTAGGGCTGAAAATTTGCTGGTGTGAGTCACCGCTCACACACACTCTGCTTCTTTCGACCGCTGTTTTGCAAAAACATGATCAGAAACTGGGGTCATGTTATGTTGTTTGAAAGGTTGATTTCGTTTTTTAGATGATAAATGTCAGCAGCAGGACCTTTCGGCGTGCCTTCAAAGAGGGGTGTGGTGCCTTTACCCATGTGGCAGCAGCATTATCATTATTTATTTAGAAATGACATAAGCACAGGATGGGTCACGATCTGACAGAATCTGATAGTGTTTTATTCATCTTTTTTTTTTTTCTTCCCCCTCGACCAGACGGGTATCAGACGCAAGCAGGGTGTGTTTCACCCCACGGCGGCCTTCAGTGTTCAGCTCTCATTCAACATTGATCAAAGGTTTCCAGCATTCCTCGAGTTTGTAAAGTAATGACAAATAGCAATCCAAATAGGTTATGAGATATGATTAAGACTCACTCTGTGTTTGCCCGGTGACAGACTGGTGACGTGTCCACGATGTTTTAACCTTTTGCCCCATTTCAGCTGGGCTCTACCACAACACCCCCACGACCCTCACTGAGAAATCCAGTGTAAAAGTTAATGGACCAATTTAAACGTGCTGTTTGCACATCTTTCCACTTTGCTGCTGTCATGATTACGTTGCCCACTAGAGGGTGTAAATCCTGTTAGCACAGATTTTCAATTTCCGATTCGTACAGCTATGTTAAATGTTGGCAGATTTATAAATGAGCATCGTCCGTGTTGTCTTTGTGTTTTTTCCACAGAACGAAACTCTGCTTTTGAGGAGAAATCTGTTGCTGGGAAGCAAATTGGGTTTGTTGTTTAATTGTCTGGTGTTTTATTGTCTTTTCTTTTGTTCAATGCTCTCACACTTGACCTCTAAGTTTTAGTTTTTTCAGTATACCTAAACTTCATCCAAAACCTTTTTTTTCCCCCATATCACACACTGAAAAGGTCCGACATGCTCCTTGCGGACACAGCGGGTGGTTCGAGCCGGAGTTTATCTCAGCTCAGCTCATCGTCTGTCAGCATTTTGGGGATTTCTTCAAGTTTCGTTGGGAGAAAAATAAAAAAAAACCTTCTCAAAAGATGCTCGAACGAGTCTCGAAAATTGTTTGGGTTGAGTCCTCGATGCAGTGTTTTAGATGAAGGAGCTGGAGCTGCGTCTCACGAAAGCGAACGACGGGTCCAAAGCCGATGCTGAAGCGCACAGCAGCCAGCAATGGAATGCAAAAATCTTCACAAAGCTTGTGCAGCCTTTTAAGACAGATAACGACGGGACCCTTCTCACACTCAATTCCTCGTCTGAAGTTTGTGGGATGGAATAAAACAATTTTATTTCCAGGCAGTGGCCCTAATCTTGTTCACAGTGGAACTGGCAACTGGCAACAAGATGTCTGCGCTCCTCGGCTGCAGTTCTGCTTATCAGGTTGGATAAACTCCAGCAATAGTGACATTATGTCTCAAACGTCTGAACAGCAAAGCTGCGAGTGCACATGAAGCAGCAGACAGGCCATCTCCACTGTAAGCCTTCAGACAGAGGCTGCAAAAGAGAGGGAAGGAGAGAGAGACAGAGCGAGAGGAACCCAGTCGATTACCAGACCTGGGCTGGGCATCGATCCTCATATAGCCGTGGGCTGGAATGTCTATATGTGATTTAGAGAGCGCACCGCTTTCCTCGGCTATAGGCACTGACAGACACAACTGGAGGCAATTTCGAGGATTCTTCAGTATTGAGCAAGTTATTGGTGGCCCTAAGACGGGCACTTACGTCTTCAAGGACGGTTCGCTCGCTTACCAGCACGAGCACACACCTTCGAAAACATAAGGATGAGTAAGTGCAGAGAGCGCAGTTTGTTTTGGAAATACTGACTAATGTACCCACAGAAGAGAATCAATATGAATGAAGCTAAGTTCTCATCCACTGCTGCGCTCTCCGAGGCTTTATGGACACATTCAAAGTCAATAGGGACCGACAAAGTATCACAAACACTTGCACATGACATATAACGGAAACCAATGCAGCACCACTGCTACAAATGGACAAATCCATTCAAATCTATCAGGATCCTTCTGTTATTGACTCTGTCTTGTATTCGCATGAGGATTAAATTCAAATATAGGAAAGAGCCTCTGAATGTCAGTGTGAACGTGCACAGAGGCCAAAATAAAAAAACAAACAATACATGATTTTGTTTTTTGGATAACAATAATAGGATTTTGCTACCACAGAATAGGCTACAACATGTCTACCGTCTGACAATGCGACTTAAATACACCCTCCAGCTGTGTCGATACAGGCGTCATGTCTCCATCGTTTAAAGTACCAGACACAACACTGCTGTGCGCAAAGATTGCAAAATGACCCCACTTCCTCCTTCAAAAAATAGATTTCTACTTTATTCTGAAAGAAACAAAGAGGAGAAAGTTGGAAAGGGCTGGAAACTCGAAAGTTGCAGCATCACATACAAATCGCGCCAGCTCACACTCAAGTGAACATACAATGGGGAGATTTCATTTAGAAAAATAGATTCAAAGGAAAGCTGGGGAATAATGACACCCACTGACTGACTTGGCTCACAGACTCGCACACAATAAAGAAAATGACCTCTGATGCACTACCGATCACTGCAGGACGAGGTGAAACAAACACACATCAGTGGCTAAAAGAATCCCAAATATAGTTCATCGTCTGTGCTCTTTTACTCTCAACTGGCCACAGATGTAATTGCTGTGTTCCCTCCAATTTAGCGTGCCATTTGCTGCTAATTAAACAAAATTTCTCAGCTCGCAGATGATCAAAACAAAACAGATCGCTGCGATCAGGTGACTTCTGTTTATCAGCACTATTAAATCTCAGTCTGAAAGCACCGAGGGACGAGTTGCAGTGCAAGTAACACGGTGTTCCCGACTCCAACCCAAAACAAATTCATCAAGTCTTGTCTAGACTATGTGGGAAATATGTACAAATCACCAAAGGAATCAATTAATTTTGAATTAACAGGTTACTAAAAACATCAGGGTGTTTATCTATCAAGGCTCATTTACATAAGCAAGATGCTGTTTTTGATTTTCCAAATTGCAAAATATCCAATTTCATGATACATTTTGTTCTTTTCAAGGAGAACTGTCGCTAAATATTTATCATGTTTAACATTATACCCTTTATTTATTTCACATTTTTTATGTTAAAAAATACCCTTTCAATAAATAAGAGGAGTGAATCTAAATACAACAAAAGTAAGGAAGGAAATAGATTGACGTAACTTCACCAAGATTTAATTAAATATAAACTAGACTGTGTAGCTTAATTTGGTTCAATTATCTGTTCAGTGCAAACCAGAGTAAAACAAATATTGTTGACACTCAAACCTATAAATAACCACTCCCACATTAAACTGGTGTTATTCCATGACTGCAGAAGCATGTGTGCATCACAGACATGGCACGTGTCATAGTACCACATGCACACATACAGTACAGTGACTGTAACACAAGTAAGTGGAGGAAAAACTGGGGGTACTGGCTAATTAAAAGTATCCTTTCCAGTCTGTTTTGTACATGCAATAATGTTGTGTTTGTTAAAAGCTGTGAAATGTCCGTGGATTGTTTTGCTGTAGTGTGAAAGTTGCCAGTATGCAACTTCAGTAAAGGTCAATGTACAGCTGAGAAAGTGCAGCATGCAAGTTAATGAGCAAACTGCAGATGACAACTGTTGTTTGTGGACTGTATTCAACTCATACTTGAACCAGTGCCACGTGTATACTTCAGCAGTTGGTCCCTTTAAACGGTCCCTCTTTAAAAACAGGTTGTGAAGGCATCCACAAACTTTAGGTGAATATTGCGATAGAAGCTTCAAAAGAGTTCTCCTGGTTCGTCACTCTGAGGTGACGTCAGACTTTATAAAGACTGCATACAAACTGCAAAGAGTGCTCAAAAAGGCCTTCAGGAAGGACATGATCAGCCTTGATTCCTTCAGTATCCTTAGACAACATCTTAAGGTGGACATGTTGCATCACAAACAGGTTTCATTGGCAGAAAGAAGAGCAATGGGTCTTTGGATCATTAATGTCACCCTCAGCGAGGCCAGATTCCAACATCTTTGAGTCATTGTGGGATTAGGTGAAGGAACAGAAGCGACTGATTCCAAACAACAGCGGCAACAACCCACCTGCCAATTACCCTAAAACACAGAGCTAAGCATGCCTTGGAGAACTGGTACTGTTTCAAGAAAAACATTGGATTCTGGGGTTTTTCTGGCCTTTATTTACTGTTTGGAATTGCATGAAGAAAACAGAGATTTCTTCTCTAAGCGACCGAAGAAGGATTTTTTTAGGCAAAGTGTTGGTTCTGCAGAGCTGGAACAGCTATGAGTTTGTCAACAGACTGAAAAACCAGAAATTCTCCCAGTGTTTTTTAATCGCATAAATTAAATCTCCAGTAAAGATGCTGTCACACCAGGGGAGGCGGGGCTTGCAGAAGAAATGTAGCACCTTTTGTTCAAGGTGATTCATACCACAACACCGAAAGCGGCCCAAATTTGGAGCGCCGTTGCCAAAAAAAATGAGCACCCGCCAGTGGAAGAAGGGAACCTGACTCACTGATTGGCTTCACCAAAAAAACGAAAGGCTGGTAACAGCAGCAGGTGGACAGCCGGCTATCACTTCCTGCTTTCGCGCCAGTTTCCTGTGGATAGTAAACAAAGAGCACGGGGATCCATCAGCAGATGAACTGAGACTTTCTTATTCAGACTGACTGCTTCGTTTGCACCTGCTTTTGCATAAGCCTACATAAAGAGGAGTAGAAAAAACAGTTCCTTTTGAACTGAACCAGACAACTGTACGTATGATTGCCCTTTGAGAAACCACAAGCTGAACTTTAACTTTAGAACTGCTGCTGCTGCTGCAAGGCTAGAAAACAGACGGCTCAGGAAGGAACTCTTCGGAAAAAAAGGGCAAAGACATCCATTATTTACACAAAGAAAGCTTTTAAATTGCATTACACCCCTGCCATTTCTTGATCAAGCAGCGATAGACAACATCTATTTGTTTAATGTGAACCAGCAGAATTTGATAAATAAAAAACTACCCAGCAAGAGTTTTTTTTTCTTGAGTGGTGTGCTTTTTTAATCCCCCCTAGCATGAATCTACCCTAAAGAACAAAAACAACCTGTGGTGAAGAGAATGAACTCGCCATAAAAGCTTTTTTAATTGGAGCTGCCTCAGTACTTCCCTCGTCCCTTTATTAATTAAGTCCCGGCGAAGGTTGTCTGTTGGCATCGAGGATGCGGTGTGTGGGCCAAAGTCATGGGCAGCAAGCAGTGCTTTCTCCGCGCCTCTCTCCTTTCTTAAACACTGCGATTTAGCATGAAGAGTTGCATACAGAGCACAAAAACCCCAGTGGTGTGGAGACAGACAAATAGCCTTGAGATGATAAAGTTGCAAATTGCTCCCATGGTGGACTTAACGGAGGAGAGGTGGAGGCTTTTTTCCCTCCTCTTTTTTTCCCTCCCTCCTGTACTTTGTTAAAGTAGCGTTTAGAACATCATCATGAGGTTAAATGCACATCGGAGCTGAAAATGGGCCACTGGCCCCCAGGTAGACTGGATGCCTATAACTCTACATTCAGCATGAAAGTGGGGAGAGAAAAACATGCAGGAAGAGTCTGCATGTGTCTCTGCGCAGCCCACATCCACTCACTCACACTTGTGTTGCAAAGGTGACAAAAGTCAGCAGCAACCGAAACACCCATAAGCACAATTTATGTTCTGTCACCCCCCCAATCCCCCACCCCCCTCTTTCTTTTTTGCTCCCGTTGACATTTTCTCACAACAACACAGCAAACTATAATAGCAGCCGCGCTACTGAGCCACTTTTCAGAGACGACGATCCGCATGAATGTCAAAATTGAACATTTCACCTCGGGCTGATGCCCTGCACTTAAAGAGGACCCCCACCACCGGCAGCCAGTGACATAGAATGATCTGTAAGTGGGTGGAGAGCGGTGAGCACCGAGAGGAATGCCGGTGCAGTGCAGAGGCAAGACTGAGATAAAATGTAGGACAATTTGAGACCTGTTAAATCCGGCCTGATAAACATCTGATTTATACCTGTGTGTGTGTGTGTGTGTGTGTGTGTGTGTGTGTGTGTGTGTGTGTGTGTGTGTGTGTGTGTGTGTGTGTG
>JAUESF010000051.1:6814547-6825610 GCA_032274765.1 Malacoctenus tetranemus
ACGCATCTCACCAGTCTGCTGGTACAAAAAGAGCAGAGAGCAAAATTGAATAAAGGCACAGTCCTTAAAACAGGTGAACATGTCGACACCAGACCTTCCTATAGAAACCTAGCCACAACACACCACATACAGGTCAAAGGAAACGATTGCATTTCCTTTAGGAAAGAGCCAAAGAAAAAAAAGAAAATGAAAAAAAAAATGTAAATACGGTTCACAACTTCCCACCGTTGCCTTTTTCGTTTTCTTTCTCTTTCTGCCTTTTTCAGGCCACACGGGACAAGAATGAGGTGTTGTTGTGGCTGAAAGTATGTCGCCGTTTGTTATATGGAGCACCTTTAAAACGCCAGTAACTTTGTGGTTATTGCCAAGTTAGACGCCACACAATGTGTTTTCTCTTCCCCTTATTCCTCCATGATACTTTGACAGCACTGAGTTATGACCAAACACCTCATGAAGCACCCCCAGTCAGACCTACTTAATCATGCACTCAGTGGGAATTGTTGAGCAGTGGGGCTGATTTAGGAGCCCTTAGCTTTAGGTGGTGGAGTTCAGCGTCACATCATTACTTTTTTACACCTTACATTGATTTGTTTAGCAAGGTAACAGGCCTTGTTGTGGTCCACCAGGGGATGAAATAAATACTCGAAGAGAGTGCAGTCAGTTGTACTTACTGGGGCTGGTCTCTGGAGGGGGGGCTCAGAAAGTGAGGAAATGACTGATAAGTAACCACCTCCAATCAAAGGGAGAATAATATCTTCTACAGATTTATCTCTGTGATGCTCAAACCTTTAAGGATTTGGGTGATTTATGTGGAGGTGCCACATAAAGCATCACTGCAAGCGGGAGCATCTTCATCAACTAACTAACTGCTCGTGACACCCACCCAAGTTAGGTCTGAGAGGGCACAAGACCCCAAATATCTCCCACAAATGCTGCCGATGTGTATGTATGACCCCTTCCGAGACTGACCTTCGTCAAATTATAGATTTTCATGGAGTAAAGAAAATCACAGTCAGATGTAAGAATTGACAGGGACTCTTTTAAATGGTCATTACTTTTCAGCCTTACCTTGAGCCACTCGGTTTCTGCTGAGAGAGGTGGAGTGCCATCCATTCTATCCATACAGCGATGCTAATCCGGGAAAACAACCTGCGAGCCTCATGCACTCCAAGTAGTTCATTCACATCTGAAAGACACAAAACAAGCCATCATGTATTAAAAGGAAGGAAAATTTGAGTGCTAATTGTAAATTAAAAGGCTATGAAAATTAGTCCTTGCCAACGCTTGAATGGGAAAGTCATTAACAGAGTGTGTGCAATTACACGTGACTGCTTCATGCCATCAATCTGCACTTTGAGTGCGTTACTGAGCAACGATAGCGTAGCACAATTACAGAGTCGCACACAGGCAGGGACCAATCTATCTGGACCGGTCGTATCAAACGTTGATATACTCGGCTTGCGCGACGATGGTGACTTATTTATCACTGACGAAAACCACCGGAAACATTTTGGGGTTCTGCGAGAAACGCGCGAAAGAAGAACACTTTCAGGAAGATGTAAATCGATCACACTGATTACCGGCGTCCAACGAATTGCATTCTGACGCCTTCGGTGGCAATAGGATGCCCACTCGTCTCTGCCCCCCCCCAGAGTTGCCCAGCCATTCTTCCTGTATGAGCGGATGAAAGCTGTGTCCAATCAGCTCGTGGCCATAATCATTTCAGAGCGCCGTGAAAAATGGATTGCGGGTTTACGGATGGGTGACTGCGGGAACAGCGGTGGTTGTGTGCTGGAGGACGCCGCGTGCACGAGCGAGCGGAATAAACAGCGCTGCATGCAGGGTGGGTTCCCTGGACAAGTGCAATCAATAAAGCATTAAAACGATCACGGGGAAGGGGAACAAGATGTTGCAGCCATCTGGAACTGGTTATGGTATTAATCCATTTGGGAAGACCCACTCTGCACATACATCAACTACAAACGCTACACATTCGATAGAACAGCATGGGTGTCTCAAGCCCCCACAGCTGAGGATATAACACAAATGATATTGTTGCTGTAGCCCCCTTTAGGGGGTTGCTTTCACTGCCAGCTGATACTGTAGCCAGTAGAGGAACAAACAAGTGTATTTTCTCTGAACCGTCTCATTAAAGAATATTTATAACGTTGGTCATGTAAATAAATGTTGCACCATCTCGTGTTGAATGTTCAATTCAAGGTGCTTTCAGAAATAGAGATACTGTGATCGATATGCCTCCACACATGTTCTGTCAGCATTCAATACATCACAAAGAGCTTCACGCTGAGCAAACAGGACAGACGAATGTTTCTGATCAAGTAAATTGCCACATGTTGATGCCAACACATCGACGCCACACCAGAAGAGCCAAAGATGTGGAAGGTGCAAGTTGGGTGGTGTGGAGGGTACCACCACGGGCTTGTTAACTCTCTGGTTGTCACTTCAAAACGCTGCCGTGAAACGCCTTCAAAGGTCCCGATTTAAATTGACAGATGGTTAGAAAGCGATTGCAATTATGGCACATTTTACACGGAGTCGGGCCGGCACGTGTTGACATTTAAAGAGCAATGCTTTTTTTCTTTTTTTTCTCCCACTCACTGTTTTTTCTAGGGTTACATTGATCAATATTCTTAGAGGAACAATTGGCTAAATAACTGCACGTCAGGCTCTCTTTGACTTGAACTGTGGGGTGACTCATAATGACAATGCACATATAATAATTTTCGAGCATTCATCAGCATCACATTGAATACTACAATGCCACTATTGGCAGAATGAAATAGCAAACTAGATAAAGAAATTTGAAAACATCCTGCATTTACAATTATCTTCAGACTACATCATTATTTTGCTATACAAATGCGTATCTGTGCACTTGTTGACCTTTCTGGTGTTGAAGTAAATAAACGGTACGAGTTTATTCACAAAAGGTTGAAGATAAAAGGGAAAGAAATAATGATGATAGCGGATCTATGCGGAACTATCAACTGCAGGTGCAATTGGCAGCAGTAACATCGCGAGCATGAGACTGTTCAAGAAAAGACACGAGACGTTGATTTAAAAGAAAGCAGGCAGGAAAAGGCAGCAACAAAAAGGACTGGATCAAGGTTCATTGTTTATCATGTTTTCCCCCCTGGAAGATGCACCCATTGTACTGTGAGAACAACTTGGTCTCCATCCCCCCAAACCGCCTTTGCCTTGCTGTCACTCTCTGCTCCCCAGGATTAATAACAATCACTGTGTTCTGCTGGCTTGTGTTGGTCAGTAAACAAGCCAGCATCCAGTCCTGCCTGGCTCTGGAGCACTCCATTAGGGAGCCAAGTGCACTCTGTTTTTTTTTTTTTTTTGCACACTGGATGCACAAATATAATAAAGCTTCATGCAGCGGTTTGGGATGCAGCAGCAGTCTGTGGCCAAATGGAAGACATTGAAGATGCATCCGTCCAGGTATTGAGACGGACAGAAATCCCTCCTCACCAAATTACCCCCTATCCTAAGAGTGCTCTGTCTGAATATATACAGCGCTGCAGACACCCATGGGCACATGCATGCAATCCAAACACACTCAGACACACACACAAACCATTAAATGTCACATCCTGTCGCAGATTATATCAGCGGGCAATTTCGTGCTCTCTGGCATCATGTGGAAGAACAAAACTGGCGGAAAATAAAAGCCATATTGAACGATATGAGAACGGGGAAATCACCGGGACAGTCGCAAACCTCCTTAATAAGGTTTTTCGGAAGAGCAGAGAGTGGAGATAAGCGAGAACAGGCCCCTAATACAGCTCCCAGAGAGGGTCCTGTGGTCTGAACTACACAGCTCCGCACGAACAAACAATAACAATGACACCAATCCTTTTACTTTAGCATTTTTGATCCTGTACTGGTTTGGGGTTTATTTTTCTATAAACCCACACTATATTTTGTATTGGCGTTTACTTGAAAGTTATGCATGAACTGAGAACAGCACTCAAAAAGTTTCACACTTTTGGAGTGCTCCCCCAGCAAGGGGGACCCATTGTTTTTTCTGCATATTGGAATAAAAATAAAAAATAAAGCAAAAACAGGATTAAGTGGAAACGCTTGAGCTGTCCGGGTGTTTTATGTTTGAACAAGTCCACCCTTACCACCTGCTAGCATGCTTCACACACCTACAGTCCACAGCTGTTAGGTGGGCACGGCGACGCAATCCACACCCTCGCATCTGCCCCTGCACATGGTACACGCCGCGCCGGGCTTCGTCGCATTTGCGTCGTCCCCCTGCCTATAATTCCTTCTCCTTTTCACCCCTTTCCCGATGTAACAACACAGATTTCACACCTTCTTTTTTTAGTCTCCTCACCTGCAGTTTATCCACTGGCTTGGCATGTATTTGAATAAGGCTCTATTTTTCCCCTCTGATTGAAGATATGAATGTGAACCCGAACCACATTGTCAGATCTGGGGCTTCATCTGCGTACAGAAGCCAGGGGGGGGAAGAAAACAGCAGAATGACAGCTATGACAAACTAAGTCGTACCTTTTCTGTTTTCGTGGAGAAATGAGACGATGCTGCCTAAAGCCACTGAGCAAAATCATTAAGGGGATTCATTTCCCCCACGAGGGAAAACCGCTTCAAGCTGCGAGCAACACAACAACAGTCCCACACAACAGTCCCCGCGTTAATCCACTAACACATTTGACATACTGTTTGTCTCAGTGCCTCTTTGATCCAGCATCACACAGAGGAAGGTGATAGATATCCCATGCAAGGGTAAACACTGCACCATCGCTCTGCCGGGCATTCAGCTCGGCGCCACGGAGGGGTTCCAGTCACGCGTGGAGCCGGAGACAAACGACATCACAAAGATGTGCTGCTGGTGATCGATGGTTACAGTAGCAAAGCCAACCGATTCCCTCCCCCCCCACTCGCACAATGGAGCGCACACTGGTGCTTCTCTCGCTCTCATTTGCGTCACGCCTTTCTTGTGGCGAGGATAATGTATTTTCACCAACACCTGTGGTTTCCTCCGAGTGCACACACTTCTCATCACTCCATCTCCACCTGTGGCTTCATGTTTAACTATGTGATTTGTGACTTGTGGGAAAACATGGTGGGAGTTTTTTTTTTCTTCCTTTTTCTTTTCTTGAAAAAGCTGCACGTGGATTCGCATACACGTGTGTACACCTCTTGTGTGCACCTACACGCAACCCGACTGTGCTGCGGCAGCAGGAATTGATTTGACAAGGAGCGGGCTTGGCCCAGATGAGAATAGTGGTGGTTGAGCACAGCAGGCGTGAGGCACTGAGCAAGGACAGCTGTAAATCAATGGCACTGAGCAGCATGGCACAGCAGAATCCCTCCCTACTACAGACTTCAGACAACACACACACACAAACACATATTGATTGCCTTGGTCTGCCCCATAGCGACAATACATTGACACACATTATTTTTCTTGAAAACTTAAAATTCAGCCGCAACGTCGACTTCATTAATCCTGACCAAAGCTTAAAACACGTATTCAACTAAAATGTATTGTTTTCCCTGTTGGGAACTTCCATTTTTGACCCGACATTGATAAAGAGCATTTGTTCATGGTTTAGTGTACAACTGGCTTTTCAGTCCCAACCGGTGTCAAAAAACAATGACTCTCTCAAACACACACACCATTGTAAGGCTTTCCCATCGATCTCTTCTGTAGCCCCTTACGTAGAAGGATCTCTCGTTACATGCTTTGATTTCTAACGAGTAAGCTATGATTTAAGCCTGCACTCAGTTGATCGTTCCACCTGTAACACTAATGTAAAACCTGCAGTCCTTTATTTATGCTGAACTTCATTTGAGATAATGTATCCTTAAGCCCCTAGAAACACTCAACTCAATCATTATGACAGAATGCTTAACTGTGACCTTATAATCCAAGTCTGAAACCCACCACTTAACCCTCAAATGCATGTGTATTGCTATTTCTTTGCTTTTACGAGGTGTGTTTTGTAGGTGTTCAGTTAACAAAGGGGGAACCTCACAAACCCACCCACACATTAACAGACTTTCATTGTTTACAAAGGCCTCACCTGTTTTATTCGCCAAGTCTATAATAAGAAGGTGAAGACAGAGGCAAAATCAATATGCATAAAGCTGTGTTTGTGTACAATATTAACTAACCATCGTGAGACATGAGCTGTCTCTCATATGCCATCGTGGGGGTTTTGGATGCCGGCAGTGTCGGGATTCAGAAAATAGCTCATTCATGTATCATTCATCCAGTCAATGACTCACTCATCAGGTCTATCTGCCCTTTAGAGGACATGAGGATGCATCACAATGGAAACAGGCAGTGAGTCCTGCATATCCAACACGGTTCACACCACTGAGATGAAAGCTTTTGGGGTAACTCATTTAGCTATTAAATTTGTATGCATTTTAAATATTTTTGCAAGGCAATATCTAAATATAAAAGGTAAAGAGGAAGGAAAAAAGCGAGCAGGTGTTACTTCTTCTGATCCATTTATTTCACTCTAAATGAAATAAATGTTTTTTCCCCATTCAGACATTATTTCTTCCTCTCTGAAGAACATTGTGTCACCTCATTCGTTTTCTAATAACATCTTTGATTATTTTGCAGTAGTTTTTTTTTGCAAGAAATGCACCGATGGGGCATTCAAGGACATGTTGACATCGCTGCAAGCACTGAGCTGGCCAGTGATGGACAGAGAGACACAGCAGGCAACAGGATATCCTCGGTAACTGTGGCCAGTTTAGGAGACAAACACGGTCGGTTTCCTGAGCCTCACAAAACTTAATGCAATGCGATCATACTGAAGTGAACCGAGGGCTTTCAAAGTAAAAAACACAGACCTGTCTCCGAAACACATACAGACATATACATTACAACTGCTGCACTAAACTTGCTCTGCGCCCTCTGTGCTACCCGGAGGCTTCCATATAACCTGAAGAACGAATCCTATCTTTAAGGTGGGAATAAGAGAAAACTGTAGACAATAATACTTCAATTCTCTGCATGCAGAAGCACAGGGAAAAAAATAGTTGGAGTGTTTGATAGGGCCCCTGATTTGCACATTGGAGGGCAACAGGTGACCAATGTCCACAACACTGAACGAATGATGATTAATGTCCGCACCTGGCGATCAGCATTTTGTTTTGGTTTGCTTTCATCCTCGTGACCTTGTCAAGACGAGCTGAAGGACCCCGAGGTCCCGACTAATCTCATTCAGGCCGGGCCCTGGCCTTGTTCTAATGGACAATCAGCACTCTATATCTGGCTGACATTTTCCTCCGGCTTATCAGCTGCTTTGTCTACGTGGCGGAGTGATGTTTGGGCCTATGATTACGCCGTGACCTTTAACGCGACACGGAGATAAACAACGCGAGAAAAAAAAAAAAAGCTGCTAAATGACACTCTACGCACTCTCCAGATTCTCCTGGTTTGGATATCGTCTCAAGTGAAATCAATCAAGTATGAAAAGATCGCAGTGAACATTGGTCTGCAGCGTGAACAATAGTGGCTGATGGTAGAAGTTGAAAAAAAATTACCTAAAACGAAAGCAGTGCAAAAAAAAAAGATACTGTGTATGCAAGAGGTTGACATTTACATGGCTGCCGTACAGGAAACAACTTATCATGAGACATTATAAGTGAATTAGTCATTCTTGGGAAGTATAAAGTATTAAACTGAACAGTCAGATCATGTTTAGGGAAGCCACTGAAGCTTGTGATGCATAGTTGTATTCTTAAAATAAATTTCTCTCGATGTACAAACTGCAAGTTTTAAAGCTACGACATGCACCAGAAGCAGGTCGAACTTGAACTGGAGTGCAGCACTTTATGAGCACTTTACAAGTGCATTTTCTTTCTAGCATTGGAGGCGAGGTCGCGTCCCGACGTGGGGAATCATAGCCGACCTTCAGTCCCTTTGTCGTATCGATGATTCTTTCGGTTTTAGCTCTCTCACAACTTTCACACAGGCGACTCGATACATATCTGCCGTTGCGGATCCTGTCCGCGAGCTCACAGCTCCACCTCAACTCTTCTCCTTGATTATTCATGCTGCCTACAAACCAGCCCGTCCTACGGTCGCTGGGAAGAGTCACTCCCTTCCCTCTGTTCTTTCTCCCTCATTGATTTCGGCAATTTGCATCTGCAGCCCAAATTAGTGTGATTCTCCCGCTGTTGAATAATCATGTCTGGCTGCCTGTGCACTCATTAACACTTTGTTCAACAAATAAAGTAAACCACCCACATCAACACGTTAATTGCCGCAACGAGTCGGCTTTTTCGGTGAGACGACTGCGCCACTCGCGATCTATTATGACAAATAAACCGCCCCATTGATCTGAGCGTCACCTTGTTGTGTCACCAAGAGGTTCCCGGAGTGGAGATGTTAATCAAGGAAAGGCACACTGAGCGGCAAAACATCTGGCAAGTCACGCGGCTCCGTTTGATTTTCCGGTCCACAGGGAGACTTTGTTCACAACTACTCATGCGGGCCTCTTCTGTAAGTTTGATTCAAGCTCCTCATTTGTTCAAGTTTTCCTCGTTCCACCATGACACTGAAGGAGAAGTCATTTGTGTACAATTCTGCTTTGCATTGAAAGCGAAAACAATCACAAGAGCTGACTGATAGCTTAATTTCCCCTCGCATATTTTTTACAGAGATTATTAAGTCAATATTTCATAAACTCCCTAAAAAATCTTTTATAATAGTAGCTTAGATGTCTGGTTTAGTATCGGAGATCCAAACTGACTCTGCAAACTGTGGAGTAATATTCATAATGTACTTATTTAACAGATGTCACGATTAAAGCAAGCAACAAATAATAGTAATTAAGCACCAATCACCATTAACTTCCCAAATATTGCTTACAAGCAGAGGTGTCCTGGGCAGATTTGTGTTGATCAGTCCATCCCAATAAAACAGTGCTGCTGTCCTTACAGTCTTTTTATGAGTGATCAACACCGGCCAGCTTGTCATATATCAACGCCTCTCGCTCCTGCAGCGCCAGACACTTCAGTTTAATCACTTTACATCAGAATAAAGGGGGAAAAAATAGAGTCTGAACGTGTTAAACTATTTGGGCCCAGTCTGACCGACAATCCCAGCGCTAACAAGCTTGCCATGACCCCCGCCTCCCCCCGCCTTCTCTCTCACTCCTCTTTCTCATCATGTCGAGAACATTTTAATAACGTCTCAGATTTTAGCCAGCGATGACAGCCGTTTTCACCGAATCTCAAACATCACTGGCAGCAGTTCATGTCGTCCGTCGCAAACCATTGTCGGTCCCATGAAAAATTTAATGACAGGCCAAAATTAAACCACTATGTATATTCAACAGTAGCTGGTGGCTGTACTTAATCTGCGGAGGAGTTGGAAGAGGAGGGACTCTTCGACAGCACAGCGGTGGAATCTGTATTTTCAACAGTTCCAACAGAGATGTATTACTCCCCTGTAGCTGATCGCTTCACATCAATCCAAGGAGTGACAGCTGATTGTTACATGGAAGAAACAAGCAAACTTGAGGACATCACAAGTGTCGATAAGAAATTTTGCGTCAATCCATCAAATATTAGTTGAGATGTGAACCAAAGTATTGACTGAAAAAAACAAACTGATGGAAAAACACTGACAGCACCCAATGCTTCAGACAAAGATTTGATAAACTCAGCAAACTATGTCACTTTTCCACTTAGTCATGACAACCAACACGATATACATTACACAATGCAGGCTTTACATCATCCTTCCTGTCAAAGCAGGGGGTCCCAACTGAGGGCCCAGGACTTACTTTCTGTCTTATCAAACGTTTCAACCCCCCCCCCCACACACACACACACACACACACACAAGTCTGAGTGAACTGATTGAAATTTCCTTGAGATTTTTCGCCAGTGTTTGGCTTCACTGTAATGTCCCAGCAAAGCGAAGATAAAAGAGTTGGGTCCACAGTCCAGCTGACAGGTAAATTGGGGGAGGGGGGGGTCGCCAAAGGAGAAAAAAGGTTGGAGTACGTCTTACAGGTAAACAAGTCTCTTCATGGTTGCAAGCAAATCGTGACGTTGAATCGTTTCATGGAGAACATGGAAAATTTCTGTGTAATTTTCCTTCAAAAACAGTCAATCAGTAGGTTTTTCTGAGCAACTCGCTGCAGAAGTCGTCAGACCAAGAAACAGACACTGTTCACTCGCACGAAATCTTGTTTGAAACTCTGTAGCGTGGCCACTGTTAGCTCCCATGCAGCTGCTTATAGGTTTCATTTGAAAAAAAAAAAACATTCTCTACAAAACAAACTGTTGTGCACTCTGAGCCTGAGAGCAGTCACTGGGGCGTCAAGCTTTTAACACAGTTGGTGTCCTTTAACTCTGCTCCAGCACGCCACCCAATCAGTTATACACACTGCATGACTGATCAAAATGAAGAGCAATGGAGAAAAATAAATAAAAAAATAGACACAAAAACATGAAGAACATGGTGGTAAGATAATGAGACTCGGTGGGTTCTGCGATCAAAACACTCCACAATAACAAACAGATTTCAAGAACAACAAACAGACTTATCAGGAAGTGAAGATGAGAGCATCGAGACGAGTCCTACATCCACCTGCGTCTCTCACTGATGCTGCGAGGAGCACAGCCAGTGCAGGCAGACGATGAGGGTTTTCTTTTCTCTACTTCTATGTCTTCTTCAGTAGAAAGGAGGGGCACTTGAGGTCCCACTATACACACAGACTCATCTCTCTTCAGGCTTTCATCTTCACCAAATCATGGGTGCTGACGCAGTCAATTAATGACACCTATTTAGCTTGTGTGCAAGAGTATGAATCTAGCTGCGTGCGTGCGTGCGTGCGTGCGTGCCCATGTGGCCAAAAAGACATCTGCAATAGAGTGTGACACGTGGCTGCAGTAAATTGGATTGAAGATGTTCGAAAGACAATGACTCACTTGCTGTAGAGGGGGGCGGGGTGGGGTGGTGTGTGTGTGTGTGTGTGTGTGTGTGTGTGTGTGTGTGTGTGTGTGTGTGTGTGTGTGTGTGTGTGTGT
>JAUESF010000051.1:6861049-6878520 GCA_032274765.1 Malacoctenus tetranemus
CACACACACACACACACACACACACACACACACACACACACACACACACACACACACACACACACACACAAAACTAATCACCACTTTCTTCACAAATCCCTCCTCATAGATTTCTCACTGCTCTCCGGGGGACTCTCCGCAGCATATTAATCAACGTAATTGAAATAGTTGATTACATCACTTCACGCACCGTCCCGGTTTGAGGGACTGTGTGTGCAGCAAGCATTAAAAGAACACAGAGATGCCGAGGTGAACGCATAGATCTGGGGCTAAGAAGCATCAGCCAAGTTGTCGTTGAAAAAAAGAAAAAAGAAGAAGTCTCTAGACATAATAACTACAACTGTCTCCACTGTGGAGCCATTACTCACACTTCTTTTAAAGGAAAGTGCAAGGACATTAATACTCTGACACACACTCGGATCACAATTTACCACTGCTGGAACATTTATTAAGGCTGCAAATACTGACTCAAGCAGCCTGAATATTGTGCTAATGTGAGGCCAAATCGTGGCCCAACATCTTGCACCAGGCATTAGAATTCGCTGTTTGAATCATCTAAATTCTTCCATTTACCGAGGTTTGACATATACCACTGAATAGCACAGTTGTTTCTCAAAAAAGTACAAATTATTAAATGACTGAAACTGAGTGGTATTCCAAAGTATATGTGCTTGAAGGAAAACATCTCAAAGGAATATTATTTTCCTCATTCCTGAGTAATATTTAACCGTCGATAATTACTATTAATACCTGTAAAAATCACATAATGCTGTGCATGCCTGTAATTTAATGCAAGTGTGTACATGTCTGTGTGCACTGCCATATTTGGCCTTTGACAGACTCGCGACCAGTTCAGCGTCTAACCTGCTTTCACCTGATAAATGGATGGATGGATGTCAAGCTATAAGGGTTCTTTTGATAGCTTAATAGAATACTGACACTTTGATTTGATTGGTCGACTCTATTCCGAGTGACATATGGATCCGACCTCCAAGGTTAGTGTCAACATGAAAGGCTTGACAGTAAGGACTGTGAATACATGACGTGAGTATCATAGCTTTAACAGTTACACACACACATAAAAACATCTTTTGATCTCCAAAACTTTTAATCCAGCTTCATCAAGGATCTCCCAAATTACCGGGAGGGAAAAGTAAGATGCTTTAAACTAAAACAAAAGGTTGTTCAGATGAGACATGAAGGGTTCGATAGTTTCTTTTATATCAAACACACCCACAGCTGGTTGTTTATACTTCTAAAGACATGAGAGAAAACGTAATCACTCTTGTAAGGGTGAAAGGAGCGTATTTCTTCACTTCCCCTCTTCAGGTTCTCCTCCCAATTCATCTTCCACACATTGATTTTTACCTTTAAACTACGTTTCAAAAGACCACAAGCACTCAGCCGTAACCTTTTGGCTTGTAATGTCTCCATGTCTCACAGCTGGCGAGGTAATTATTCTTTTTTTAGACTCACATGCCAACACATTGGTAAGAGCAGGATTCTTCAGATTTTACTAAAAATGCTGATTTTTGGGGGGAAAAGTTTCAAGAAATAATAAAGTGAATCAAACATAGAATTCAAAAAAGCAAGTACAGAAAACTGCAAACACAGAAAAACTGTTTGGTTTTTTACATTAAAAAAATAGTGTTGTTGAAATGATCATGGTGAGTGCATTAGTGTCAGAGGTCAGAAGCAAACTTGCAAATGAGCATGCTGGGAAAATAAGGTATATAAGCAGGATTTATGTTGCTTTGTACAAATTGCAAGCAGCAGCTACAAATTACAGTCCAATGAAAGGTTGAATTGCCAGCAGGGGCTTTCTGAGGGCCTTTTTCAGTGACATCTACTCCTCTCAACTCCAAGGAAAGGCTGAGATTGAGTTGAAGTTCAATGTTTTAACATCTGAGACATTTGCTTCGGGTTATGAATGTGGTGGTCAGCCTGAGACGCATACTGGCGAATTTGCTGCTCCACATCCACCCGGGACAGAGTGATGGGAAAAATACAGCACTGCTTCAAGCAACCAGTGGATGTCAGAGTCAGAGCCACGGCGCCCTGATAAGATCACAAAAAAACCCTGTAAATATCCCTGTAAAGCAGATGAGCCAGGTACAGAACAGACTAACAGCTCAAGCAGAGAATTGTGGGGTTTTTAGGGAAATTAGAGGTGTTAGAGGAGATAGGAGATGACTCAGAGAGGAGCTGGTGACAGGAGGTGCTTATTCAGGAGATGGGCGAGACGATGCGACTGACAGACTGGACTAAGAAGGCCGCTCAGTGTGCTTGGAAATGGAAACTAAGAATAGAGTGACATTACGTTCCAAATGAAGGACATTTTTTAATCAGGGGATATTTTCCATTACTACTAAATATAGTGTGGAAGCAGACAGAAATAAGAAGACATGTCCAGACTCATTTTCTCACATGTGCCCATTTAAAACTTTGTGTTTCAATTATTTAACACGCTGAATTTCGACCACTGTGCCGAGGCCAACTGGTGTGCAGTGACGAATCGTCAGGTGTTCTCTGGAATCCAATCAGACTTTACTCAGGTTGTCAAAAAGGCTCTTAACAGCTTATCCACAGACGTGAATTGACACTATTGTCTGATTTTGAATGATGGGCTTTTAATTTGAAAGCACTGGTAAGCCTCTGAAACTGACTCAATTGGTCTTGGCTTTTGGTCTGTCTGCATTGCATCATTATTCAGATGTTTCAGTGAAGCAATATTTTACTTTGAAAGATACTTTCGATAAAACACAAGCTTTCACCCTTGTGCACTGCAAAGGAGATGCAGGTCTACACTGAAAAACATGGAAACACCCAAGAGAACGGAACATACTTCAAAGGAAGCTGTCCAGTAGTGAGTGTCAATGGATCACATATGGATACAAAGTGTTGAAAGTTTTATTTTATGCTGTGTAAGGCTACAATGTGTCGTGTTGTAATGCATTGTATAATGTATGCATGCAGACCATTTTCTAATGTGAATGGTGTGTCAAAGTCCAAGTCAGTTGCTCAATATGATGTCAGAGAGAATTCTCAATTAGCATAATAATTCACCATCAGCAAAGAATTGAATCGACAGTTTTCAACCTAAATCCCAGCAGCGATGTAGGAGACTGTCAAGCTGCTGCTGCCAGCTCCACGTTTCCCATCATTCATCGGTGTAATTTTTGCAGCTGTTTAAAATCTGTGAGAATTATCCGTAATTACAGTGACTTTTTTTTTTTAATCGCCTTGAATTTGTACATGTTATTTTAGCTTCAGACAGTTTCTTTCCGATGGGGGGAGGTGGTGGTGGTGGTGGTGTTCAGGGCTGCGTGCTGCACGTTACAGAAAACACGATGATTACAGAGGATGATTTGCTGCCCCATTAAAATTGCACGCTTCCCTCTTAGCTGCTTTTATTACTATGTAATGAATCAGAAAACAGTATTTACTTACTTTCTTTGGTCGGGCTCATCAGAGACGGAGGAGGAACATTCTGTGATTTTCATTTTCATGTGAATATTAATTCTTTAAAGGCAGCTTCTTTTTGTGTTATTTTGTTTGCCCATTTCGCTGAATCAATAAATGGAATTATCCAATTTACACTTGTGTTGGGTTTTTTGGCATATTCAAGAGAGCTTGCAGGTTCTCGGGCTCTGCCATGTACTCATATACACAGTCTTCCTTTGCAACATAGCAGTATGTATTGTTCCTGACTGACTGCTGCTGTGTAATGTCCCTGAGCCATGACTCACTTAGTTTCTTATTCTTGCAGAAACAGCAATTGGGATGAAAAAACAACATGCTGTTCACAGAGCTGATCCAGAGAATAACGACAGCGCAGCTCACGCATGTGAATGGCGAGGAGCTGCATTTCAAGTAGCCTATTGACTGCTACTGCCATTGTACACCAAGCAAGGACAGGTAGGCAGGCAGCCCGTCTGCTGATTCACACATGGAGCCAAGATGAAGTGTGGAGTTTGGCAACAACCTTGGACCGCACCGCCGTCGCCAAGACCGACGTGCGGTTTGAAGGTTGACAAGCTCCAGCTGAAGGCCGCTGTCTCCCTGCTCTGCTGTTCATGGGGCATCTCAAACACCGCAAAGGGCTTTCTCCTCCACAACTCCTCATCTCCCCCTTATGCCTCTCTCATTCAAAGAGAGGGGCGAAACGACTGGGGGCGAGAGGAAGAACTCCCTCGCAGGGCTTGCGTGAAACCAGAATACAAGTCCTTGATTATGTGACTTGTACATAGGAGTGTTTGTGGTTTGTATGTGATCCCTTCAAAAGGGGAAAAGTAGGAGTTAGTTGTTAGTTGATAAAATTGTGCAGAAAAGATTTAGAGGCTACTTTCCGACTGTTAATGTGCAGTTCCTTTGTAACTTCTGGAAAGGCACTTTTCCCCTTGCAATAACTTGGCTCTACTTTGACTCGACTTGATTCAGTTTTCAAGGGTTTTCTGTTACCAGATACTTTTTAATTGCTGAGTGACCCATACAAACTTTAGCAGCACAGGGCTACATGAAACTGTGCAGTTCAGAGAGAAACTAAAATAACATGAACCGCGCATGATTATCTTGAACAGTGTTTTTTAACGTTTCTGCTGATGAATCTTAAATCCACACTACTTCTATTTTTTAACAACACACAAGATTTTCTTTTCAGTATAAAGACGAGATTCAGGTGAGAAATTGTGGCGTGCAGCTTTCTCCGTTTTTGGACACATGCAGCAGAAGGTATAATGCATGCCCACTGAAATATAAACATATTTTGCAGCCACTTGGCCTGTGGCCATGGCTATCTTTTCTGTTTGTACATAAGCCAGCGTCCCTGTGCAACTGTTGGTGGAACAGCAACCATGCACAGCACACACACTCGTGTGTTCAATTGAGAGCGGCATCTTTCTGAAGTTGCCACGCAGAAGCTGGGTCTGACTCTCTTACGGTGAGTTTCACAAACTGGTTTTCATGAGTCATGCTTCTAATCACTCACAGTGAAATCCAAGCAACTTTGTTAGGTCAAGGACCAGCCCACAGACAGATGAGCAAAATCTTTCACAAGTACGACAGGTACCAGAAAAAAAGATGAATACTGACTTCACTCAAAGGTTTTCTGACCAACTATAATGACATTCAAGCACTTAAACCACCACAATCTGATAACGCCATTCTTGATTTTATGTGCATAATAAAGCAAATTGTAGAAAAAAGCCTCAAGGCCTGATGGAGTAAAAGAGCTCACAAAAACAGGTCAAATGTGAACACGTGACCAGGACGTGGTTCACCTTGGCCACCGAAATCTGAGCACTTTACTCATTATTGCACTCGAATATTTGTGGGGCAGTTTCGAGTCGTACCCTTCAGGCTTTTTACTATAATGAACTGGAGTCAAAAAGTGGAACAGACAGTCTGACACCATAAAACAAATGGCTGTCGGTGTCAGGAGAGCATATGAAGGTGTCAGATATGAAAATATTGCATATGTAGTAAAAAAAAAAAAGGACAAGATGGCATTTGACATCAGTATTATCTCAAATCTGACCAAGTAGTTTACAGGAGTGTACAGAAATTCACAGAGATCCATTAAACAATGTTCTGAACGCTACCGTCTCCTCTTCTATGACTGCATAGGCAATCAAAAGCTTAAGCATCTCACCAGCAAATGATTGCCTGCGCAAACAGGATGATTTAGGAAGAGCACCAGCAGTATTTTAGCAGGTGCGGTGAATAAACGCAGTGTAATTAGGGCACGGCACGGGGAGATTGATGTGGAGACAATGAGGAGAGATTCAGCCACCTGTTTGTCTCCCCGCAGCCGCTCCTCCCATCTCCAGCCCCGCCCGCAACCGCGCGCAAGGTTAAGACGTTCTGCTCTAATGAAAATCAGAAGAAGCTGACATCACGTCGGGCCGCGTTTTGTCACGCTGCGTCGTATTTCATCAGATCAGCATAAAATCAACTGTTGTTTGACCTAGCCGGTGCGGCTCCAGCGGGGACGCTGGCAGATAAGTTCAAGAGAAATGAGAAAGTGTGTGTGTGTGGGGGGGGGAACGGAGCGAAGCGCAATATCACACGAGCAGGAAGACGAGCGCGATCGTCGATGACTGAAACTCGGCGCCACGGCGAGCGAGAGCAGCTGTCAAAATCCCTCGAATAAGGAGCTCGCCGATGATACGTTCTGATGACAGACTTCTATCGGTCGTGCAGACGCCGTCTTGAAAGTTGAAAGAAACTTGAAAACAATAAGTGAGCGACTCAGAAAAAAAACACCCGTTTCTAACTTTTGCCTGGAAAGGCCGATACATTATTCCGAATGGAAAATGTCACCGGAACCAGGTGACGGCGCGCTGGCTAACATTTCAGCGGATGGGTGGCCCATAATGCAGACAGCGAAAATTAAACTGTCACTCACTTAACTGCGGACGATTCATAGTTACACATTTTATGAATAACAATGACAGACCTCTTGCGAGGGCTCGCCAGATGATTTGATGGCTCCTGAGTAATGAGAGTGGAGTTTGAATGAGTTGCGGAAGCTGTTGATGCGGCGTCGTAAATTTGGAGTGCGGCGGATCCCCCTCGGCTCGGGGCGCTTTAAAAACTCGGGGGTTGGGGTGTAGGGGAGGTGGGGGGGGGGGCGCAGTACGATCTTGATGCGGTGAGGCCCCTCGACAGTAAAGTGATGTTATCGGATTGAGAGTGCGAGGCTCTTAAAGAATGTAAAACTTAATTGATTGGCACGGCTTGAAATACCCGGAGTCGGCTGGTGAGTGCTCCGCTGAGAGGTGGCAGGTCAGCGTTAAGAGCTTTAAAAACTCAAAAAGGCATGCATTAAATTTCACACGACCGCAGGTTATGATTCTGAGTCATCAAGATCTCTTTTTTGGGCGTCAGAGAAGCGAACCAATAACTCGGAGGCTGCCGGGTCGGAGTCCCCACCCCAGGCCGTCAGAAGATCCCCCTCTCTTGGCGCTACACTGCAGCAACCCACTACTCCCAGCATGACGCTGCATGTGTTTGGATCACTGCAGAAACTCAGACTGCCCGGGAGGGAAATCCATGCACGCACAGGGAGAACATGAATTTTCCACACTAAAACCCCCCGAGCTCTGAATCGAAGTGTCCTTGTTCGGAGGACGACCCACAACACCAGGCGCATCCTCTTGTTCATAAATTGTTTTACTAGTGATGCACACATCACGTTTTTCCTGTTTGGGGGGTGGATTGTGATCGGCCAAACGGCTGCGGTGTGTTGTTTGCTACCTATTGGACAGAAAATAGAAGCGGTGCTAATCTTCTCCACTGGGTTTCCAGTAGAAAATAAAGTTTTTACATCCTCGAGCAGTAAAATGAACTCTGAAATGCGATTTCAGCAGCTGGCATGCGGGGAAGCAGGATAAAAAAAAAAAAGATCCTGATAGGACCAAGAATTGTTTGACAAGAGACTCATCTGAAATTTGCCGCACCACAAACTGATGACCCTCGAAACTTTTGGAGGACATTCCAGAAATGAAAATCAGCCAATCGGAGGAATAACTTCCCCATTTCCTCACAGCGAAACACAGATTGCACAAACAGAACAAAACACAGTATTTATGGCGGAGCATCGAGGTGGCATTGAGATTTTATGCGGATGCTGTGCAGCTTCACAACAACCCTAAAGCTGGGAGAAACATACATTTTTGCTCGGTGACAGGGAATCCTGAAGGGAAACTTGGGGTCATCAATTTGTGAGCTGAAGTTTGAATACACAGGACGGCTGCAGCCGGGCTTCAGAGGAGGCCCACATCTGAATGGCTCAAAAGGAATGAAATTCAAGTAGCCGAGCAGTCAAAGTCCTGACCTGCACTCCCACGGAGACGCCGACCGACCGTCTGATGTGGCAGCACCGAGGCAGAGCTGCAAAAAGAGAGAGAGGGGGGACAAAATGTTGCAATGTCAGGGGCTGATTTCGAAGTCATCACAGGGATTCGCTTGCAGTTGTTGCTGTTAGAGATGATACAGAATATCTTTCAAGAGGCAAATTCGAAAGAGTTGCGAGAAGAAGAAAAAAAAAGTTGGATTCTTCGGTGTGTAATTGACTGTCTACGTCTGAGGATTTGTTAAATAAGTGATGCAAACAGAAATGTGTGTGTGCACCCAAGAAAAAACATGAAAACATTGTGATGCCTTTGTACTTTTAATTCAACTCTACAAATTGAAACACTTGAAGATCAACTGCAAAAAAAAAGGTTGCACAGAAAATAATGTTTGAAATGTCACTCCGAGTCGACTTTTTTTTTTAAGATCAACCTCTTTCTACTGTGACACAAACTTTCACTCTTAGCGCATATGTGGTCTTTTTTTCCCCCATGGAGAGTCAAACTTGGGGAGGGGGGGTTACAGCAGGTACATGTTGGTGGAAAAGTGATAAATGTGAGTTGAATAAAAAATAACGCGCAGAGAGATCAGACGCCTGGAGGAACAATGGTGGGAGGAGACAGCCGAACGAGAGGATTCTTATTCCCTCTTTATCTTCGCTTGAACTCCATAAACCTCCCTTTCACATGCAAATGCGGCACTATTCAAAGCGAGGTCAACTTGTTCATCCTGTGCTCCACGCTCCGCGCCCCGATGAATAAAGATGCTCTCCAGAACTTCCAGCGCTCTGAACATGCACCCCAAATGGTGATGGACGTACAAGACTGCGCAAAGGGGAGGGAGGCAGCACCTTTTGTTTGTCATTAAAGGGGGGGAAATGGGGGAAAAGAGGTTTTTGTAGGAAAACACTCCTGCAGTTGCAGCTGAATCTGATGAGTGTCAGCGATGTTTTGATACACAGAGATGGTGGAGGAGATCTTCAGCTATTCCTCCAGGCTATTTGGGGAGCAGTGCTACTTTATGATGTAAAGGAGCCCTCCATCAATGTTACTTTAACTTTTATTGCATTGTTTGTGGTTTCTTTTATGAGTCTGTAAAAAAAGGCTAATCTATTATAGGTTTGAGCAGAGCTGGATACTGTTGGGGGGCGGGGGCGGGGGGGTGATTAGGTAAGGACATCAACAGGGTCAACGATGGTTATGGGAAATGTCTGATCAGTTAAACTTATTAGGAACATTTAATGGCCCAATTTTGTAGTTTCTTTTAAATAAATCAGTCAAATTAAGGTCTTTGATTTGTTCAAATGAGTCCCAGTCTGTGCACTGCTCATTGTAAAGACCTCTAATAACTGTATCTCTACATTACTGCTTGAAGCATTTTTACAGGCAGGTATTAGAAGCCCCTTTGAAATGAACTGATTCAGTCGTTTGCCTTCCACTGCAAGGAAAACAGTGGGACTGCTCGTTCGGAGTAAGGCTGGAGGTACGGTGCGTTCACTTCGCGTTCACAAAGGGCCATCAGAGCGTCTTCACAATTAGCAAACCAAACAAATACACACGGTCCCCAGCGGACCGCGCTCAGCAACATTTATGAAATCTCTTTGATGACGATCAGATTTCATCGGCGCTTTTTCCACGTTTCACTTGTCATCTCGCTGAAACACTGTCATCATTTGCCGTCTTTGGCTCACTCTGCCGCGACGTTCTATACTCCAAAGCACCCTCCAACTTGAGAAGAGAAAAAAAACACACACCACACACCCACAATCCCTTTTGATCAGAGACACTCAAGATTAATTAAGCCCCAGTTTACTTTAAATAGATGTGATTAGCATGCTGATTAGCATTTTTTTTTTCTTCCCAGAAATCCATGATAAAAACCACACCTGGTCACTTTGTGCGTTACACACGGACTACACAGGGAAATTAGTTGACTAATGAGCACACACAGCAATTAGGAGCTTCCACATTCACAAAACAATTACTGTCAATTTACGCTGATGTAAACACAGTTTTACAATGTTTTCATGTTATTTCAGAGAGGATCGTTTGCATTTAAATGAATCAATATACCAGAGGAAGGATGGCAGCCATATCGGGTATATATCTGCCTCGAACATGAGAGAAATTTATGTCACAGTTTAACAATCTTCAGCTTCCCTTTTTCAGTCAAATATTGGATTATCAGCGACCATCTAGAAAGAGCATTAAAAGAATAGTACAAGAACACTGAAGAACACTCTGAAGCACTTTTTTGATATCTCAAATGCAGCTGGAGATCTTTCAGGTTTCTTGTTATCTGCAACGCTAAATCAATGGGCAGAAAGAGCATAAAGATATTTAACTGTTTCTACTATTCAATTGTTCAGTGAAATCTTCACAGTCCATCAGTCATTAAACTAATATATCTTTATCGTGTCTCTTCAGAAGCTCCTTAACATTAAATTTTTGGACATTGATGCCATTTTGTCATCAGCACACAGTCCTAATCTCATTGTAGTTTTTCTTCAACTCACCAATTTTCAGTGAGACTCACTGCAGTGTCTGTCTTTTGTAGGTTTTAAGCCAAAATGACCTCTCACTGGAAGGAAAGCTTGATTCTTACTTGTTCCCCAAACCCTCACCAAGTTCCCCTTGGGAAGCAACTGATCGGTTTGAACCATGGGTGAATTCCTGCAACTGAACTTGAAGAGTCAGTGTGTTTGGCCACGTGACCACCGAGCTGATACATTTCCAAAAGCCTCAGTGTCAGATATCTCCTCCCCCCCCCCCCCCGCGAGTTGTAATTACATCAATTTCAGTAATAATCGTTCATTTGAGTTGAATAGAAACCCTCAGTTAGACTCAATCAAAGCCACCTTGTCACGTTTCAGGGGACAAAATGCAGGTCGACACACTGCTGGGATTGTGAACCTCTCAAATTCAATTGCAGCTGATGATGAATGCACATTCTGGAGTGACCCAGCTCCTCACCTACAATTACCAACAACACGGGCCTGTATCGACAAAATTATGGGTTTTACAATGTAAGAGCAGGTAAGCTCCTATCAGCGTGTGATCTTTTCAAGCACATTGTAACAGATTGTGTTGTATTGTACTGAAATCTTAAGGCATCAGGAATAATGCCAACGTGAGGAAAGGAGTGAGATTAAGAAAAAAAAAGGCTTAAACACTTTGTGAAGTTGAGTTCAAGTGTCTGCTCGCGGGAGGTAAAGCTCTTGTGAACTTTAATAATAGGTCTGACAAGCACAAGAAGAATAGGGTGACCATTTGTCTTCAAACAGTGCGCCCTCTCTGTGACACAGCAGGGGACGTAATGAAGATGGCGAGCGGCTGGACATCCTGTTTCGTTCTCCCAGATATGTGACTCGCTGGTAATGAGATTTTTTTGGGGGAGGGGGAGGCGGGGGGCGTGCTCGTGTCATTCCTGCTCCCCAGCATGTGTCTGTCAGCGGCAGCCCGTAATGACATTCGGCGGTCCCACTAAGGACCGGCGATTAGAGGGACTGAAGAAGCGCTGGAGCGTGGACGCGAGCCCCTCCGTGCAGAAAGCTGCGGCGAGATTGCGACAGCGTCCGGGGGAGAACACGCGGCCGCCGCGGCCCCTCCGCTTGTATCATAATGTCTCCATATTTACCAAAATGACTGCGGAAATCATCTGATGAGGCTGAAATATGGACAGAAATTGAAGCGGACGAGCGAGGGGAGGGGAGTGACTGATGGAATGGCGGAGACATAAAGGATGCATTTACAGACCGCAAGGCCTGGGAATAGAATGTGGCTTTATTGTCTGCCCAAGGTGGAAAAATGTCTTTTTTTCCCCCCACCACGACATAAAAGAGCCCCGTAATAACATACAACAGAGAAAATGAGGTCTAAAATTGGGACATTGCCTTTGACAATATGAGTGCATCCGAGTCATCAAGATTATCATAGAGGACATCTGTCACATGGACGAGCCTTCCCTCATTCAGATGCAGGCAATTTTTACACCTCTATGTGTTAACAAATAAGATGAATCTTATTTCAAATCTTGTGAAAATCAAACGGAATGTATTTGACGGTGAAATATACATCACGGGAGCTTCGTTTGTTTCAACACGTGACAGTTTAGGCTCAGTGCTACATGGGTTTTATCTCGTTCTCTCTCTCTGCAACATGCCAGGTTGAGAATGAAACTCACACAATCAACTGTAGGATCACACGGAGCGTTTGGTTTCACACTAACTGACAAAACTTAGTCAAGCGTCAGACTTCCTGAGGGGTGTTCTAGTTTCAGAAGTCTCGTCTCCAACTCTTGGCAGGTCCAACTCTTAAGGCTGAAATTCCCCGCACGATTCCAGCAGGGCGACCCTTCAGCCTGACTTTCCTCAGGGGGAAGAGGAAGTGGCCGCGGGGAGCCAATTTTGGTGAGTGAGTCGAGGTGAATTGGCAGTGATTGTCTTGGTATCACCAAAGCACTCACACATTGCCACAGAGGAATATCCAAGTGCCATCAAGCCCCAGTTCAGGTTATTCTCCTTCACATGCCTGAGGGTGTTTTATTGGAACATGGCTTTTACAGTCGGGGGCAAATTCTTTGTGAATGCCGCGACAAACAACAGCCGTGCTCGTCGGTGATGCCGCTCACCTCTCTCCACTTCATCAGTCTTTAGAAGTGCTTTTTTTTTTCACCAGTAGTGAGGCTTATGAAGTAGGTGGGATCAGAAGGTTGAAGGCTTGCCTGTTCGCCGTGTTCCAAGCACAAAAATTGATCATTTCTCTCTGCAATCCTGATATTACGACAGAAAGACCAAATATGCAAACGGCAATGAGCCGAGGAACTCAAGTTTCCAAGCATGTCACTCAACACAGCACCTGTTCAGCAGCCCGCTTGAAAAGAGTGTCCTCAAAAATAAAAGTATCTGGTAACAGATAATATACCTGAAGAAAAACCGTCTGAAACCAAGAGGAGTCAAGGCAAGAAGAAGAAATGATGGAAAAAGTGCCCAAATAAACGATTTGCTTCAGTAACTCGAGGCAGATCGTTGTTTGTGTTAACCTGACTGGAGGCATTGTTTGAGTCAAACTCACCCGCGCAAAGATTACTTATAGTCGGGTCGAGTCAGATGAAGTCAAGTCGAATATATTGACAGGAACACACGTGGGATCACAGCCACGGACCAGAATGCTGCACAAGCTCAAAAATAAGGCTAAAGATAAACAAGCAATATGAAACAGGCGAATGAACACACCATCACACTGAGTTAATGAGGGTTAATGACTAATGTGTGTCTTTAATTGGATTTTATCGGGAGCAGCGTTGGGTGGAGCAGACAGCTTTATGCAACTGCCTGAATAAATGTGTTTTTAGGGATTCACAAAAGAACTTTTCGGGACTTTTTTGGGAAAAAAAGAAATGTAGCATCTGAAAGTTTTGAAGGGGAAAAAAAGTATCGACTTTGCTTTTTGTTGACAAGCCAAAAAATAGACAATGTTTGTAACTTTATGCTGCAAGAGGGAGTAAAAAAGCATTTTTACCACATGATGATTAAATCAATGGCTTGTTGTTATCGGAAAAACAAGCCACAAGAACCGAAAAGTAGCATGCAAAGGATGTTTATACAAAATATGACAACCGCATTATTTACCTTGTCATAAAGCTTCATGGAGAAAGATTGAGGGTTACTTTAAAGCAAATAATGACACAATAATAAGCACAATTGTGCTTGTGGTCACTTTTGCTGAAATTCACAGCTTTCAACGCGGACCTTTGTCCGCACAAGTGGCCAGTAATTGGACGTTTATTTCGATTGCTGTGAAAAGGACAAAAGCTACAGTTGGAAGGAGTACAAACTTGTTACATCTGCCAGAGTCTTTACAGAAGTTATCAAAAAAACATCTGAAAGGACTGAGCTTATTTCCAGCGGTGTGAAACACGTCACTTCTCCGCCTTGATGAGAAATATTGACGAGGCCAGCTGCTCACCAATTAGACAAACTATCCCCACTTTGCCACGGCACAGCGCCCCCCCGTCCCGTCCCGTCCCGTCCCGTTCCGTCCCGTCCCGTCCCGTCCACAATGAGCTTCGCTAACCTCAGATCTTGACTTAGCTGCTCGTAGATGTTGACCCTTCTCTATACCGGTGGGAAAATTTGAGTTTTCATCAGTATGCAGCGCTCTTTTGCTTGTTCTGGCCTGTTTCCCTGACAGACATAATTTTGCAGCGATAAGCACCCATCACATTTTCCTAAATATCCCATAAATCCACTAGACAAGCAGTAATGGCTCTCCATGCCCTTGCTGTCAGATCTACTTTGAGTTGGTGCAATGCCAATGCGTTATTACCCACAATGTCCCGTGGCAGGTAGTCTCCCTTGTCTAAACAGCACTGCCCACCAAGGTAGAAAACCAATACTGTCCTTCTGGGAAATTAAAGCCGCTCTGAGACTTTCTAATTTAGACGTACTTTTTTCTTCTTCTTCTTCTTCCGACTGCCACATTCACTATGAAAGGAATAGACACCCTAACTAAGTTGGTCAGGTGCTGGAGGACGAGTGACAGTGCGAGTTGATAACATCGGACCCACCTGCTTAACATTTGAGAATGAAAAAAAGGAAAAAACCCGACGTGATCCGGATGAGACCTGTGGATTAGTGGGATGCTCCTGGATTTAGATCCACTCAATTTAGCATGGCAGGCACTGCCCCGAGCACCGAGCCCCTCCCGTCCATTAAAAGCTGGTATCAGGCTTTATTAGGCCTCCTTTTTGCCACAAGTTGTGTACATTAACATAAACATTTGTGGCTTCTTTATTTGGCATGCAGGTGGGCGATTTAATTAAAAGCGAGCCCTCCGGGGGGCCACCACTGTGATTTCACGGTGTCAGACAGGCTTGTTCCCAATTCGCACCGTAACGCATGAGCCGTGTTTCCAATTGTTAAAACAAATTTGAATTAATAGCATTATTCCCTTTACAGTGGCTCGTGTCAGATGAGGTAAATGAATTCACCCCGCCGCAATTCTCCGGCCGTGTTTGTGAGCGCGAGATTCCGACTCCGAGGCCATTAACGTAAATGAACGGCCCATCCCTGCGATGTCAAAGGCCGGACACCCCCATTATAAGTGAATAATTTCCACAGTCGAAAGGGTGGAAAAAAAGAAGAAGAAGAAGGGAAAAAAAAAGCTGCGTCACAAGCCTCCAGCTCAGATACTTTGCAGTTCTGACAGGGCATTTCTACTAGAGGGAGAAAAAATAAGAGAGACTCCAAATCTATTCAGTAGTCAATTTGCCTCCCCTGCTCTGATTATGGCCGCTGCTGCAGCAGCAGCGTTTGATAGCTGCTATAATACAGTTGGACAGTCCAATACCCCCCCTCTTCCCTGCTTCTCCATGTCATTCACACGCAGTTCCATCTCTGTGTACACACCCATAAAATAACTGCGACGATACCCCATCAAGGAGGGGGGGAAGACAGCGACGTGAATCGCTTCTCCCCGTTTAGGCATCGCGCGGAGTCCAAAATGCAGCTCACATCTCGTGGTGACAAACAAAGGCTTCGCAGCGTGTTCGGCCATGACAGTTTGAACAAATTAAAAGTTCTCAATGGTGGTGGCAGGATTCGTGATGGGCTCTGATAGCATCTCCCCGGGTTTCCTTTCTGCGGTCCTCTCCTTCTCTTTGAGGCTCCCCTATCAGTAATTTGTCTGCATTGCCAGCCGCAGACTGATTGTAATAACGCTTCTATTGAATAGCACAATCAGCCCTCGGGCCTCGTATGATTTTCCTCAGGGATCGCTCGCTCTGCCGCCACAAAATAGAAAAGAAAAGAAGAGAGAGATTTGTATCGAGTGCGCACGCGCAGAGAAAATCTCATTATCTCGCATTGAATTCAAGCTAATATGCATACTATGTAATTCCTTACATTCTATTGATGCTCTGACAAAGGATGCCGTTATGCAAAGGTGAAGGTCAGTTCAAAGTTTAGTCCGCTCTGTTTATTCTTTTTTTTTTATGTGCGTCATCATTTATGATGTGCTTGTTTCACTTGCTGAGTTATGAATGTGGTTATGAAAAGAAAAAACAACTCTTCTCTTGCAGAACGCTGATATGTTGGGTTTTTTATGCTCGTTTTACGGTCGCGTAATAAAAACGTCTGCGAAAGATTCGGCCCGTGCACCTCTTGCTTGTGAACTGTGCTGGTGGACAATGATAAAAATCAGCCACTTTACCCCCCCCCTTTTTTTTTGCTGTTTGCATGAGGAACACCTCCCTCTGGACTCAAGCCATCAAAAAACAGCAAGGCTTGAAATTGAAATCCATCATCTAATGGCATCCATAGAGTGCGTCCTAAGTGATGATTGAAAGCTCCGGTGCAATGCCCAACGGGCTTCTTACATGTACCCTTTCAGGGCTCCAAGGTCTGATGTGTTTAACACTTAGCCTGGGAAGGGGGGGGGGGGCGGGGGTTCACACGCAGAAAGCTTTCTTGTTGCTCCTGTTATCTGCACCTGCGGTGTGATGACTGTAACCGGTAAAGTGGTGAACAAGCAAATTGAAAAGCGTTGTATCTCGTGTTGCATTTCCTCTTTCTCTCTCTCTCTCTGTCTCTCTCTGTCTCTCTCTCTCTCGAGGAAAAGACTGTTGTTTTGTTTACTCAGTCTTCAAGGCCTGTTCATAGGCGCTTGCTTCCATACTGGCGCAGCCTTGATTTTTTTTCCCCTTTTAAAACGGCGAATCAAAACTAATTCGGAAAACAGCTCCCGCGCTACTCTCGGAGGGTTGAAACTTTCCAGCAGACACACTTCTAAACAAACCCCAATCAGGGGTGTCAGAGCAGGTACCGCTTTTTTTTCAGTTTTTTCCTGACAGCTGAGGGAAACACCTGCTGTGGCAGAACTTTTTGGGGTCTGGCCAGACCCGACTGAAAGTTGCAGCCCTCAGAGACCGCCTCAGCTCGTGTCTGCCATATGTTTGAGTGCTGAATTAGCCTTTAAGTTGTTCAAATTTCAGGATCAATTTCTGGTTTAAAGAGAATCCCTTGCCAAAGACCGTGGGGGAACAGACTTTGCAATGTTAAGCCAAGGAGCGACACGGACTCCTGAAGGGCTGCTTGATTGGTCCCAAAGGCACAAAGCCATAGAAGAACGTCTACATGTTAACAGACTGCAGCAAAGTTTGTTTTTACAACATGCTCACCGTGTGCTTGATGAGAACGTCGTCTGTTCATAAATTACAATAAACATAATTTGGAATTTCACCAATTTGTACTAATTCTGTTTGTTGTTTTGGACACCAGGTTTTTTTAAGGTTTGAAAGTAATTCACAGACATCATCTATATTCTTATCCTACGGTGCTCCATCAACTTAAGGTTGTAGGGACTGGAGTCGATCCTCAGGCAAAAGGCAGTAAACACTGTGTCCCTCCTTGTTAGGCGATTACAGGCCTGACACAGACAATTACATGTTTACTAACAGGCAATTTTCAAGCCACCAGTTAACCTCACATAAACGTCTTTTCTGTGCATTGTCTTTTCATCACCTCTCTCTCTCTCTCTCTCTCTATCACACACACACACACACACACACACACACACACACACACACACACACACACACACACACACACACACACACAC
>JAUESF010000051.1:6900300-6916448 GCA_032274765.1 Malacoctenus tetranemus
CACACACACACACACACACACACACACACACACACACACACACACACACACACACACACACACACACACACTTGTGATTGTTGCTTTAAGCCTTGAGGGTGCTGGAGAATAAATTCAGTCTGATGCTCACAGAAAACTTGCTCATTATTCCTCCGTGACAAGAGTCTCTGCTGGGAAAGGTGGGAGGAAGGAGCGGTAGAGGAGGAGAAGGAGGAGGAGGAGGGTGGGGGGGTGGGGGGGGGGTCTGGCCAGGTAGCCAAGGACGGGAGGATGAAACGATGTACCACACAAATGGGCCTCGAGCGGAGAGGTCCCCGTCCATTTTGTACTGCTGGCTGCCTGTTCGGTGGTCTCCTCCTCCTTTCTTCCTCCCCGGGGGAGGAGAAAAAGTGGGAAGGAAGGAGGGGGGAAACACTTGTGAGTGAAATGGGGTGAGAAAGAAAGGCTTAGAGCGGTGACAACAGTCACAGAGGAAATGGCAGTCTTGTTCCTCTGGTTGGGGAGGAGGAGGAGGAGGAAGAGAAGGATGAGGAGGAAGGGGGAGGAAAAGAAGGAGGTGGAGGAGGAGACGGTGTCTCTGCTTTAATCGGCAAGATGGAGGAGACAGCAGGGAGTCAGGAAGACAAAGTGTGTAAGACGCAGCGGTGCCGAGGATGGAGGAGGTCAAACAGACAACGGCGAGGGCGGAAAGACGAAGCTCGATGGCAGGAACTCATTTTGTTTCACTGACTGTTTCACTCCCTTTTCAAAAACAAGCTGGGCTATCATCACTCTGAGGCAAACGCAGGCTGTTGTGGAAACATCTAATGGGAATAATGAGCTACCTGAGAATAATACCGTTCGAAAAAAAAAAAGAAGGAAAGAAAAAATACATATTAAAATTTGTAATGGAGCCTAAAGCTGGGCACCTTGTCAACAAGGGTAATTATCAACAGGGAAGAGCAACACCCAACTAAGACTTGTTAGATATTTAAAGCAGCCTTAAGCAGAGTCGGACCGCGCTTCTAAAAATGTGGAGCTGACTAAGTGCTAAACATTATTGGAATAATAATTAAAGAACTTCCTGACAAAGTGGGGAGACTGTAAGACAAGAGCTGGAGTCTGTGTCTGGGACAGGAGGGTTTGTGGGAGCTGCCTACGTACATACGAGCAATACGCGCTTTGGAAGAGTCTTACTTTAACCCTTTAAATGCCTGAACCAAATGGTGCAACATATTTTGAGTTCATATCAATCAATAACAAGACTTCCCAATTCAACCTAAACTGATAGAACCATGGGGCGGGGGCCAATGTATTTGTCCAGAACATGGGGCGGACTGCGTGTGTCCAACAGCAATGCAGATCTGAAATCCAACAGTGGGCTGCAGCCTTTCATACAGACAGTCTGTGAGGGACAATAAGAGAGACCACCCTGTTGCCTCGAAAAGTGTGAAAGCTGAATGTCAGCGTTTGCTTTTACTTCGTGGTTGTTGTTCGATGTGGATGTCAAAGTTAGCGTGGCTCAAGCAAACATTCCAGAAACTTCCATAAATACCTGATTTGTCCGTTTTTTGAAGGACACACGCTTGTTAAAACATTCGTAAAAGCATTAAATGACACTCAGAAGAACTGTAAAAACTTCAAAATAAAAGTGGTCGGAGCCCACGCGCCGCTGAGGCTTCCTGCCTCTTCCTCTAAAGCTCACTGATGGAAGGGATGGAAAACAGCCCACAGCTTTAGGACTTTGAAATATGAAAAGGAAGCTTAAACACATCACCGCAGTGATTTTTCTCCCTTTGTTTCTGTCGGCCAGCTTCACCGCAATATACTCAGAAAATCTATCTGTGAATGATCTCAAATGTCATGGACGATGTAAAATGAGAGCAGTCTAGACAGAATTAGTGCTTCAGTCAAAGAGAAGATGAGGCGATCCAGGGAGAGGGGGGCAGGAGACATGGGGGGGACGAGAAAGGCCAACATGGAGTCCCAGTCTCCTCTCATGCTGGAACTCGACTGCTGTGTTTTCCTCTGTTTTCTGTCAGTCAGACGCAGCGAGCCTGTGTGAGTTACCTCCTTCAAAGTGAGCTTCTTGCCTTGGGCTAGTGGTGTATACTGCTCTCTGTGATCACCCCCCCCCCACACACACACACACACACACAGAGTTGGGATCCATCTGGGTCCCCTGATCAAAGGCGAGCAAAGTAGGGGGGCTTGGAGGACATCTTTGATTACTACTGCCTGAGGCAAGCCACCCCATCCCCATCAGCCTTATCCCACCATCATCATCCACCACCGCAATCAATGTGCCATGAAAAGGCCCCGTAGGAGCCCCTGCCACCCTCACATGTCATACGAACTCGTATTATACAGGAAAGAATGGGTCAGAAAAAGGTGTGTACAGTACCACAAAGCAGAAAACCTGCATGCACACAAATACAAACCCGAATACACTCAATACATGTGCTCATCTGAATATTGATTATAAATGCAGATTACAAAACATGTAAAGTTCTTGAAATTTGTTATAAACATGTTACCAGATTCTAGGAAAATGAGTTAGTTGTAGGAAGATGCTCTAGAATCTTGACAACATGGAGTGGCTACAAAACTGTGTCCAACTGTCATCATGGAGAAAACTGGTAAGTTTGTTGAAAACTAATGTGGGTCTGTTCCGCTTTTAAGCAGGAGTTTGATGAAAGTGTAACTTTTAGCATGATGCCTTTAGCTCATGCTAAAGCAAAGGCCAAAGAAAGAAATTGCTCCACCACTTGACAACATGATTATGCACAACAAAACGAACAAATCACCACAGTGGATTTGGAGACGGACATTTTGCCTTAGTTGTAAGCAAAGTTTCACGATGTAGGAAAATGAAATCTCAGGGAGAATTCATGTGTCCGGATCTGCTGCTTTCTAATATATTTGCGACGGCGTTTCCTGTCCCGAGGCTGCCGACAACAGAATCATTAAAGTTAAAGAGATTTACCCGCTTTGGAGTATAAGTACACTGAGCAAACACCATGGCAACATGTCCAAGAGAAGAATATTCTGGCCTGAGGGCGTGTGTCCACAATGCAGTGGCCTTATATCGTGGTTGTGTAAACGTCTGCTCCATCAACAAGATTGATATTACCATTGTACGAGCAGATGTTTTCATCTGACAGCGGCATTAGAAGGAAGGTGAGAGAAATGCAGCCCATTATTCACGAGCACACAGCCGGGGGGATCACTTTGAATAAACAAACCAGCTTTCATGTTATATCTGACTGTTTCTTATCAAAACTATTGGTCAAAGCCTAAAATGTTAATAGGAAAATGTAACCTCACAGTGGTGCAAAAAAAAAAGGGAAGGCGCGGGGTTAAACTCATGCTGGGGGGGCCGATGTTCAAAGGTTTATAGAAAATATTCATCCTTCCACTCTTTTATACCCACTTTATTCAACTCAAGGATGTGAATGGCTGGAGCCAATACCAACAGACAGGGGACCACACGCACACAACTAAAACACACACATGCATCTTTCGTCTGACCAAATATTTCTCTCTAATTGCAAGTTGAAATGTCATATCACACTTAATAAAAAAGCCAAAGGGAGCTTGCACAGCAGTTTGTGGGTCTTTGGAAGCAGCCAGTTTCCAACCAGCAGGCAAGGACTCCTTCTCAGACTGACTGAGATGTGCTAATTCAACAGAGCGTCACGTTTGCACGTCAACTGTGACTGATGACCTGGAGGCGAGTCGCGCCCACGCAGCCACATGCCGGAAAGGTGAAGGACAAATAAGTAAACAATTAGGATTAAAGTGTGTCTGGTCTTAATGGGGGTTGACAGTCTGTTTAGCGTTGTTGACTGTGTACTCTTCGCGTGGAGCTTTTCCAGCCGAAACTCTTGTCGGGGGAAACACTTAGCACGCTGTGCCGAGCCAGCCTCCAACCCCGCTCCAGGCGCGCACTTAGTGTTTCAGCGCTCCGTTTTGGCAGTGAATCCTGACAAATGCACAGGTGAAGCAGGTGAAGCGTCTTCTGCGGGAAAGAAGACGTAACACACTTCTGCACAAATTGTGTTACACCGCTAGAAGATCATTTCGTGATCATTTTGTTCCAATGAATATCATCAATACTGGTATATTGTGACAGCCTTACTTTGGGCTTTGGCAACGAAGCTGCAGTAACCAAACTTATGTACAGGGCAACCGCATTTGAACCCCCCAGGACCGAATTTACTTGTGAATTATACCACAGGATGACGAAAGAGCTAACCGCTACACCACTGTGCAGGCTGAGCCTCAGGACGATTCCACTTCATACCAGACAAACGTGAACAACATCCATCCTGATACAAAGAAACACTGCACAGAACACTGAAAAACAGAAGATTCACCGAAACCCATTTTTGATTTTTAATGAATTCTTCTCTGCTTGTCAGACTCGCGTAACAAGATTTCTTCAAGCACAAAGTACAAACTCAGTGACAGCACCCGAGATACTTAAAACGTGATTTAAATTCAAAGGGAACAAGTGCATGTGTGCCTGTGTTCCGTCGTTGGCTTTCATAAACAATTGAAACCTGATTTTCTTTGTGTTTGCAGTGTTAACTACAAGCTCAACAGCCACAGAGAGAAAGAGGCTTTTGTTGTGCGTTTGTCCTTGCTTATTGTGCACCACATCTGTGTACAAGTTCCCCCGTTTCAGACGTGCTCACTCAGTCAGCTCGTCCCTCTCTCCCGGAGCGCTCTCAAGCGTGGCGTGATTTATCTCGCTCGCTCACGCCTCTGTTAAAAGTGGAAGCCAAATAATTACTTAAGGTTAAACGGGCGCTTGATCAGCACATAAAGCTCTGGTTTGTCCCTCCTCGCGTCACTCAATAATCCATTTGTATTTCTTTTTTGTTAAAGTTTTGTCCTCTGCCAGACACTTGCTGTGCTGGCAGGAGAGATCAGAGAGCCTCCACGTTTTCAAGCGCCGGAGATAAAAGTCGGTGACAGATGATGTATTGACTGCGAGCGCGGTGCTTCCTGCTAGGAGGACACATTGAGACGTGATTTGAAATCTACCAGGTGTCGGATCCAGCATGGCTGCTTGGTGGAGAGAGGGAAACAAACGCACCTTTCTGAAGAGCTTCGTTTGCAACTCTGTTTTTTTAGTCTCCATGGTGACGGAAATGTGTAATCAGCTCAGTTGTCCGTGGATGATGTTTTCACATCTGAGCAAGATGGAAAAACATAAACAAAGATAGCAGAACGCAGAACACCCACACCTGCCTACGCCTCCTTCACCCATTTGCTTACACCTGAGCAACACGTGAGCTCTGCGAGTCTGTTTCCCCTCTGAGCACTATTTCTCTGAGACTACACACTCAATTAAACCCTGAACTGAGTTAGCCTGTTTGGCCTCATGTCTCTCACGGGAGCAGATTACAATGAACACTGTCTAGAAGATGTTTTCATTGTTATGAAAAACCACCTTTTTAATAAATTCTGAACAGTAATTTGAAGCCGGTATGAATTATGAGGGCGTTGAGGGTACGAACATACTGCCGTGATCACAAGCTTTTCACATGCTACTTCCCACTTAGCTCTTCGTTCTGTTACATCATGAAGAGCAGAGGTGTGAAAGCTCTCTGAAGCTGCGGCCGCCTGTCACCGGGGTCATTCCCAATGAATTATTACATTAGCTCCGAGCCCTGAACGCCTGAGGCCAGAATCCCCGGGCCCTCCTCTGCCTCCCCTCTCCGACCACAGAGAGGATTAGGGCTCAGTGTCCAGGACCCACCCGTGGCCACGCAGGACAATGGCTGGAAGCCTCTCTGCCGGGAGGGGAATTAGCTAAGGATGGATGGAAGGAGGAGAAGCAGAGAAAGCCCAACAGAGGATCGACACACAAGGGGTGGATGGAGAGAGAGTCTATGCGAATGGGAAGGAGAGAGTCCACTCGAAAAATGGTGTCTAACCAAAGACTGCAGCGTGCGTATTTGAAAGTCCTGTGATTGTGCTTTGTGTCTAGAATTGGTTCGATGAACATTTTAATCAATATTTTAAGGAATTTTACAATCAGGAACATTGTCACAAGTAAATCAGAATTGATGTCTAGTGTCACTCAAGTCGTGCATTAAAATATCGTAATGCTCGTCAGCAACCCAATCAGTGATTACTTGAGTATTTCTGCACTGTGTAACAGTTCCTAGGAACCAATCCATCAGTAGAAATCACCTCAAAATAAGGGAATTTTGAGAGGAGCCCAAAAACTGTCGTCTGCCGTCGCCCTGAGCAGATCGTTCGGGCTAAGCTAATCTGGTACCAGCAGGCAGGTTGGCAGAACAGGGTTTAGCGCTGTCAGATGGCGAGACCAGGATGAGGAAGTAAAATCACAAAAAACAACTCCAGCAGCTTGGTAAGTTCTCAACACACAGAGAGGTGACTGGGAAGAGGGAAAGCAGGTGAGGAGGGGGGTGTAGGAGTCTGTTGACTGAAATTGTGAGGAGGTCTGTGGGGAACCTGCAGGAGTGTTGAGACCTCAAACAGGACTGATATAGAAAATGTGACTATTGTACACAAGATGACTGTCACAATATTTTCGAGCAAACACAACAAGTTGTGTGTGAATAGAACAAAGATCTAAACTCTTGCTGAAGTCAAATCATATTCTCTGAGAATGGAACTAATGAAGTTACAGATGTCATTTACACAGGTGTTGGTCTCACAACCCTGAGCTAAACCTCCCCAGGGAAGCTGGCAGTCCCACGGACCTGCATGGAAAGAAAAGAAAAGCACCCGGCAGGACTCCACCAGGTGGAGTTATGCCCGTAAGGGGGGCACTTTGTCGGCAGGTGAGGCTGCGACAGACAGCCTGCCTGCAAGCGCAGTTCCAGTGCTGTAATGTAGGGGAAATTCATCAGGTGGTGGCGGCGGCAGTGGCTGGCCCGGTTGTCCCCAAGATGGGGCTACGAGGTCGGCCTGTGAACTTTACCCTTGAAGCTGGCAGCCCCAGGCACCCGCATGGTAAAAATAACACCAGGCGGGGCACAGCCTGATGGAATTATGCCCGAGACGAATCCACTTTGTCGGCCTGCGGAGCTGGGAGAGACCTCCGGAAGCTCACAGCACCAGGTGCCTTGGTGAATTTCTGCCCGAAACCTGCCGGAGCTTCGAAGCCGGCGTAGTTTTTATTTTCAAATACAGAGAAGAGCGAGCCATACTCTCAGTCTGAAAGTGGTACTAAATGCAGCCCCTTGGTGCTTGGGACCTCCAGGGGGTGCTGTGCCAGCTTTCCAGCCACATAGAAAGCACAGCTTTGGCCTGCACACACCCAGACCGGACCTTGGAAGTTGGATCATGCATTTCTCACATGTGCATGGACAAATGTTGTGGCACAGCTGACTGCTTTGTTTAGGCGAGCAGAATAAAAATCGGATGACTCCTCTGCCTCTGAACCCTGAGGGAACTTGAACGTCTCCTGTGCTTTTGATTGGAGATGTTCCCCACAGTGGGTCCGATCTCCTTCCTGCACCGCTGCCAAGTAAAAAATTGAATGCTTTTATATTCGGTCTTCAGTAACAATGATGAGCTCCAGCTGATAAGCACCATTCGCCTCTTATCTGGCTGATATACCACCTACTGACAGAAAGGTCTGCTGCACTGTAAAATCAAAATATGATCAAATGGAGGTTTTTTTTTCCCCCAGCCAGTCATACGAGTCTCACGAAGAGATTCTGAGTTTAGTGGTTAACACTGACCAAGGCCAACGCTGGTGACTCAGCCAGCACCTCTTTAACACCTCTCCTTGTATTTTGAGGGCTCATTCTGTAGGAGACAAAGAAGCAGCAACAAGCTGCCAGAGGTCAAGTGAACGATGAAGAGAATGAAGTGTGCCAGGACACACGAGTGAGAAGAGGAATTGTCTCCGTGTATAAACGGTACAGTTGTGTCAGGTACAATTACTGCCCTCACTGACTTCGTCGGTATGAGGTGTTTTCATTCCAGGCTTGTTAAAACTCCCCATTAAGTAGCTTTTAAAGGACACTATTGTCCTTTTCCCTCTTCTGTATGAAAAAAGGATGTCCACCTTTCACATTTCAGTCAGTCTACTGACAGAACAAAAGCACACACCATAAAACACTAAGGAATGAAGGATGAGGACACTAGTTTAATTCTTCTTGTTTGTCCCTGTGCTGCTTGTTTCTGTTGCAACACTCTAATATGTCGTTACAGACACTGATGAAAATGCGCGTTGGAGAACCTGTGGGTTTAACTGGTTGGGTTAAGTGATCCAAAGCAGCAGCAGCAGCAGCAGCAGCAGTAGCAGCAGCAGCAGCAGCAGCAGCAGCAGCAGCAGCAGCAGCAGCAGCAGGCACAATGGTATTAAACTACTTATCCACTTATATTCATGACCTTATAATGGCACATATATTCACTGTTATTTTGATCATTTGTGCAAATTCTGTTACTACACCACCATTAATTATCCTCTTTGTGTTGCACATAGAATATTTCACATCTCTGTTACTACTTTGACTGGAGCACTGAATTTGTCTCACCTTGAGCTAAAAACGCGTGGAAGCTTTTCATTGGCTACTGTGAACTGCATTTGATTCTGTTCTACTAAACCTTATGATAAATGTAATTATGAATTAATTGTTTTACTGCCGCCAGTGTTTACTTGGGCGCCTCGTAAAAAAAAAGAAAGCAGCAATGTAGCACAGTCAAATAGACTCAGGTAAGAATGCATAGCGAGATTAGAGGAAACGGGAGGCACAATGTGGCCGCGTATTCAACGATGGAGAGAATAAAATAATTACCAAGCATGTAATCAGAGTTCAAAGGATTACTCCAGACACAGCAATTTGGTATTGAAGTAGCATTTTGATCAAGGCAATAATTAAGCAATTACTTTGTGTTTAGAGGCATCATCATTATGGTCATGTGCCTCGTTTTGTTTTCTTCTATAGCCATCAGTCACACTTCTTCACGGCTTATCTGCAGGTCTCAACACAACATCCACCAAAGCAGTCGAGCTGGGGAGTCCGTAAGCCTCTATTTGTTTCGTAATTTCATGTCTGGCTGACCTCCCTTCTGTGGGGCATCTTTCTGACTCACTTGTGGAGCCATCTTTGTGTGTGTACGCGTGTGCATTTGTGCTTATCAAATAATATTACTCATCAACTCAATATATAGCCTTTTTTTTCACACGCTTGCTTCAAATCTATTTTTTTACTTCAGCTCCTGCAAACTTTAAAAAAAAAACATTCTCACACATTGCCCACATGTACACAGACTCCTTTGCATCCACCATCCATAAAGGAGAGAGGTTTTTTCTTCCTTCACTGAGTGTCTGTTCAAGGCGTCTGTGTTTGCAGTCAAAGTAAACTCACTTCAAAGCTATTCATATCGACAAGGAAACAGGCTTTATCCACCTGTGTGGATAAACCGAGGGATCACATCAGCCGTCCTGCCTCGCTTGATTGAAAGCGCACAACAATGCAACAAAAAAGAAAAAAAAACACGCTTTTTGTCCCAGCAGACTGAGCCCCGGCGATGCCTGCGGGTGAAATTAAGGAAGTCCTTCTCTCCACCTGGCAGGTTATTGCGTTTTCACACTGCGACATGAAGTGCCACATCAAGCTCATTTCCATTTCAATTACGTCTTCCGGCAGGACAAAAAAAAAAGGTTGTTTGGGGCTAAAAACACGAAACCAGTGCCGTGAATTTAACACGCAGCCATTAAAGTCAACGTGCGTTCACTATATTTAGTTAGCCGTTGTTCTCGAGCTCCTGTTGCTGTTCCTGTTGGTCTCCCAGGTTGCAGGCGCAGTGACACAGGCTAAACGGTGCGTCACACAGCCCCAAGTTGTGACTCAGAGAAGTGAGATACAGTATATCTGGAGTGCACATGATGTAGGAATAAAAGTTGCAGTCAAGAAGTGTTTGGAACAGTGATTCAGCCTCGTGACCTCCCAGCAGGAAGACCACAGTTCAACTCCAGGGCGAGGTTTTCTATCATGTAGAGTTTACATGATTGGCCCGGGCCTGCCAGGGTTTACACTCAGACTCCAGCCTAAAAAAAACCCACCACAGGCAGCGTTGTTCCGCCTGGCTTGATGGATTGCCACAGTTGTGGGCAGTCCGTTTGAGCAGCGTATGCTGAGAGGTAGTCCACAGCCGTGACACTGACTTGGATCAAGTTTGGATGGATGATTGGACTAAACTGGGATCAGACCTTCCCGAGATAACCACCTCGAAACTGCTTCGTCTTCCTTTCTGACCTCTGTCTTCGATTGACAGCGTTGCACTTACGCTCAATTGGCTGGTGATACAATGAAGCGCCCCTAACAGTATGAGTCACCTCCTGGGGCAGAGACTCCAATTTGAGGTGTGTGTGTGCGCACGTGCATGTGCGCGTGTGTGTGAATGCATAGTGAGGGCAGGCACACCTTGTGTTAGTTCTTGTTACTTCACTGTCAGGGGGCTTTTTAGCACCGTCTCAGTTTCACTCTCTGGCATTCAAGAAAAATTCAAACAACGCGACACCGTCCTGAAATGTGCCTTCGTCACTCCGTCCCTCCAGCACTCACACACACACACACCTACTTTCACACTAACACGCACACCCACACACCTGCCTCCCTCTCATTGGCATTAAACCTTGGCTTGCTTTCAGTCGCTGTTTATTTGAGTGGCAGGAATTTTTTTTTCTTTTTTTCCCCCGATTTTGCTGTCAGAAACACTGACATATGAGTCACTCATTCCCCTCCCTGCCATGCCCTACCAAAGACAAACAGGAGCTTTTGTCTCTCGCTTCACATCAATTCAAGGCCTCCAGTCTTCACCAAATGTCTTTTTAATGAAAACTGCTTGGACTCATCACTCAGCGAGTGTCTAATGGCTCCTGTATCGCTGCAGGTACCGAGGAACGGTGGTGGAAGTCTGGCACGGGAAAGCTGATCCTGGGACCACGAGAAAATAACATGCGCACAACAACAACAAGTACCACTTTCAATTCAGCTCCACTGTGTATCCGGTGAATCCGGAAGCGCGCACAATTAGTTTGGCTTCTCCCGCTCCCATGATGAAGAGGAAGAGCGCAGGTTGTTAGAGCATGATATTTCGGAGTTCATTTAATCTTTGGAGACTGCGCGGGGTGAAAACAACAGGAGAAAAAAAGAACAAAGCAGTTTTTAATAAAAATCAAAGAGCTAATGAGGACTAAAAATTGCAGAACAAAAAACGAGCAGGTTCACCCTGAAGTCGATGAGTCAAATCTTCTGTCTGAGGACAGTAGGAGACTTGGAGAGCGACCAGGGTGGTGGAGGGGGGTCTCTCTCAAATCAACACGGGAGTCTTCAGGTTCAAGCAGACCAACAAAGCTACAGAGGGTCAAAACTATTCTACTGATGCATATTTCTCATCGATCGACTGTGCTGAATCACGGTGCAGACGGCATAATTACACTCTCTCTCTCTCTTCCTCACCCTTCACAATTCCTGTGTCGTCTTCCTTTTTCCTTTACTCCTCTCTTGCGTTCATTGTCTTCTCCCGGCTCACCTTCCCCTCCCCTCGCCTTGACTCCACTCCACTCTCAGAGTGAGGGATTTGCTTGCTGATCCTGATCCCACACACAAAAGGAGGGTGGATAATCAGCTTCCCCTCTCATCCGGCCCGAATCGGCCCCTCTTCAGAATTCCCACGCGATGGCCTGCCTTCTGAAACCGGACTGTTACCCATTATCCCTCATCTACTCAGCCACTCATCCCTAATCTTTGGCTCTCTTATTCCCTTTTCGTTATTTTTCTGCGCTTTTACATCGCCGCCCGAACAGCAGCCACACGATGGACAGTGCTCGCTCGGAGAAAAGGTACCAAAACTCTGCGAGATTAAACGAACGAAGCGTTTTCTCCAGACATCCAAGAACAAATCAGCAATCGGCTATTTTGGTCTCAAACGCACCACTGAGCTGAAAGGTTGTGACCACTTGCTGGTGAATTGATTAACTCTAAAGATATAGTTTTCTTCTTAGCAGAGGAGGCATCATGGTAACATTTTCTTCACAAAGTTGAGTTGAAAATTAAAGGTTTATGTGAGGCTGCGTTTGACAGTGAAGAAACTCTAAATAAACTGATGCTTTGTGGGGTGGTCCTGAACTACAGAGGTCACTTTCTAGCAAAAGTGGTGCAAGAAATTAAAAGGGGATAAACCTACAGCAGGGACTTTGGAACCCGATCTCATCGTCCTATTGAGACATCATTTAAAGGCTGCTTATGTCTCGGTGCCAGACACCGCAGCACGCCAACACAGAGCCTGTGGAGTTCATGATACCAAGGGTCAAGGCATTACTGGCAGCAAAGAGGAGGCCAACAAAATATGAGGTAGTTTCAAGTCACAACATCAAGGATGATCGAGGTTTACGTTTAAAGACGATGCATGGAAAAAAAGAGCTTCTGACCACTGTGACATTCGTGTTTCTGACCTGTTTGGGATCTCCAGTCACTGCGGCTCCAACAAAGACCTGCTGAGAGAAGGAACTCTGCAGTCTTGCTCGGTTCTGATCAAGGTAGCGTCTCCGAAGGCGCCGACACAATCCCACAAGACTGAGCCAAAATGTAAACACGTGTTTCAAAGCAAATATTCAGACAAACTCCAACCTTCATCAGACAATGATGTACTATCAGTACGGGAAGACGAGGAGAACTGAGAAGCATCCACGAACCATCAACATCTGGTCAAAATTTTGGTCCACTCCATCTTGCAGGTGTCAACGTCCTGAATGCTGGACTCACTAGTGGTATTAGAGGGAAAAAAAGGCCAGGAGATGACCCAGATTAATGGGCTCTAACCTCTGGAGGATACCTGTACAAAATATCACGACCATCCATCCATCATTCAGCGCGGACTAAAGCAGGGGGATGCCATATTGGAGGTCCTGCTGATAGGCTTGGCTAACCCCCCCCCCCCTTCCAGTTCACCTTGAAAACGCTCAGAACTCTTAAGTTTGCCTCTCGCCAGCTAAGGCAGGAACGATGTCTGCTGCAACCGGCGCTACATAAAGCAGTCCGCCTCAGAGGCTTATTGACGACATAAATCCCCTTCCAGTTCTGCATCGACGATGACAAATGTCGCAGAGTTACAGGAAACAAAATGATGATGGAAGATGAAAGTCAGCACTTAGGCAGGAAACAACAGATCCCTCTGACATTTCACTCCGTCGCAAAACACAAACTATGACCACGGAATTAAAACAAACGCTCTCGCCGCGGATTCGGAGGGAAACATGTAAGCACCAAAGAAAGGTTGTAATTAATTTATTCCCGGGAGTTGGAGAACTTTCATGCACGAGCGCTTTGAAGCGCAGGATCCCTGCGTATACTTCCTGCGTAGGCAAGCGGCTCCCTCGTGCACTCGTGTTCTCACTTTAAATGAACCGTCTCGACGACTTGTAAGTGGGACCTCTGACCTCCTGCTCGTCCCACTTCCTGCTATCATCTCCTTCCCTTTCTTCGCTCGGATCGTCTGTTCGCATCTGAGAAGAGAGAAGCTGTTTGTTATCAATTAGCCTTCTCACATCTCCCTCTGCTTTTTTTTATGTCGCACTCTGCTTAAACTGCCTGTTGGTGCTTTTGTAGTGCTTTTTTTTTTTTTTTTTTGCTCAATCCCACACACATTCAGCCATCAGAGAAAAAGGAACGTACACATTGTTTCACGCCTTTTTACATTTTTTTTTCCCTTTTCTGGTATAAACAGATGATGCAAACTCTTCTGCGGCATGTCGGAAGATGCTAAGCTGTTCGAATCAATGTAGCAGGGTCAGATCTTTATGTCTAAGATCACTGTTAGGAGGAGATCTCTTCCCTAAAAAACAGCATTACAACGCGGCGGCGTGGTCGATTCGGAGGAGTTAGGATCAAGTGTGAAAGGCGGAATGAGAGGGAACGAAGTAACAGCGAGGGGAGTGCAACGTGTGCGTGTGTGTGTGTGTGTGTAGCATTGCTGATTCACACAGGCCTCTAATCCTTGACTGTATGAGGGCAAAGCCAGGCTCTCTCCTCTCTGGCTTCACATTTATAAAATTCATTGTCGGGCTCTCGGTATTCCTCAAGCCAAGCTCCGAGAGGAATCAACTGCCTCATTCACCCATCAATGATTCACTGTCATACGCAGGGCTGAAAACTTTACAACTCACGACGGGGAAAAAAAATAAATAAAAGCGTGGACGTGCGCGCATGCACGTGAGTGCTGGCAAGCGAAAGAGCGAGCATGAGCCAGTTCCAGAGATGACCAAGCCGTAAAAATGCTTCTGAAAGGATCGTTTTGAGAGCGCTTCCGTGTGCAGCCCAGTGATTTCTGTGGTTTTATCCCACAAAAGAAGAAATAATTTAAATTGCGTCCCAGCTGAGGCAGAAAGAAGAGGGAGAAAAAAAAAAAACAGGCATTGGGTGTGAAACCTCCTGAATAATTAAGGTGGTGGTTTGATATTCCAGCCAGACTGCAGGTGGATCTGATGTAGGGCCAACGCTCGCATAGACGTCCCAGAAATCAAAGGCCTCTTTGACATGTCTAAGCGTGACAGAAGTCCTTGATGGATCCACAAGAGAAAGCCCCTGTTGGTTTTGCTCCTTATCCACCTGGGACGCCCCGTCTGTGTCCGGGACGCAGACTGAGAGATGTCTGATTGCATCATCTGTTGTCCACATCGGCTGTGAAGTAATTAGGGCTAATCCTGGCGCGGCAGCTCCAAAGCCCCAAAAATCCAAATGACCTCCAGCTTTTTTTTCTTGTTTTTTTTTACTAAAGTGCTTTTATATCTCTCTCTCTCTCAAGGAGAATTCTGGAAAAGAAGTTAACTTGTGAATCCCTCGCTCAGAGAGTCATAAACAAGTGATTCAAGGACAGGTAACGTCGCCTTCAGCAGGACGCGAAACCCACCCCTGCTCGGACCACCCCGTCCGTCCCGATCGCTTGTGCAGGTGGATGAGAGATCATACAGGTCGATAACTCCCCTTCCTGATGCTGAAACCCACACCAAAATCAATCCGTAATTTCCAGTGCTGCATTCGTGTGGCTCTCTCTCTTTTTGCCTTTTGTCCTGTGAAATTTCTCTCCAGGAGCGATAGAAGGTGGAGCCTGACGGAAGACTCACCTGCTGCTTGTTTGCTTTGACATGTACAAAAGGCTTGATTGCACAGTTTCAAAACGTCACTTCAACTGAAAGGATGAAGGAAACAAAAAAGCAAAGATCCCCTATAGAACAATGCAGCCAATAAGAATGAATACATACATGGTATGAATGCGTTCATCGCCTCCTTACGCCTTTGCAAACCCATTGTTTGGCATGGTCTTGTTTCTTCAGAGGAAGGTACACCAATTCTTCTGAGCTGATTGCAATTTCCAAGTAGTTTAAAAACATGGCCACTGTTAACAATATTGCTTTATCTGGATGACGCATATGTATTGACTGTGTTTAATCATCTCCTAATTGCATTGTTATAGCTTCCAGTATTGCTGATTGAACTGCATCTGTAATCAGGCGGAGAAACGAAGGCAGAAAGAAGCAAGTGGAGGAAAAAAGGAAAGCTGATTTCCTTTATTTATTTATATTTTAATCCTGCTGCGCGGTGGCCTGGTGGTTAGCAGCGTACGTCTGTCCGAGGTGCACATCGACGTCGCCCAGTGTCAGCCAGGAGCGGCCCCCAGCAGACCGCATAGTGCATAGAAGATGAACGAGTGAATGAGTTTTATAATCTCCCGAAAGAAGATAGATTTCATAAAGACCTCATGTTCACTCCTGGAAGGAGAAGCGCGCTGTAATAAGTTGATTTACAAGAAAACAGCTGCACTTCAGGTTCCGCGGGAGAAAATGATTAAAAGGTAAATATGTATTGTAGCTGGCAGGCTGTGGGAGTTATATTGGAGCCATATTTCTGGGGTAAAATACCACCAAAGGCAGCCTGTTCACCCCCCCCTTCCCTCCCTCCCCCCACCCTCCCCGGACCATTAGAAATTGTGCAATGTTTTCACCACTGAAGCCTTTTGTGTGGGAGCCTCTCTCCAATCTATCCCGAGTGTCAGCCGCGGCGCTGTGGCGAGATAATCTCCCGGGACTCCTATCGCACAGGTGCCTTTGCCTCTTTATCCTCCTCGGGCGCGGGGGGGGGGGGGGGGGGGGTGGGGGGGCGGGGGGGGGG
>JAUESF010000051.1:6964223-6987904 GCA_032274765.1 Malacoctenus tetranemus
AAAATGACCCTCGGATTGAAAAAAAGCAGTAAAAGGAGCTGATATCATGAAACAACCCAAAAAAAGACCTGTTTCTATGGAGTGTTTGGCAAATAGGTATTTACTGTCATCCCTGCGTTTAATCCTGACATTGTATTTACATGCTGAAGCCAAAACCACCTACTGACTCAATTATATCAAGCTCGCACAAAGGCGGCTTTGTCGCTGCTAAAAGGTGACAAAAAGCTGCGAGCGCGAGATACGCGCCTCTCTTTTGGCCCTGAAACTTATTTTCTTATTTTTAGTTCATCCCGTCAAGGTTGCGCCTCACTTCCGTGGTGAGATGCAAGTTGCATCAGGCCCACAAATGTGAAGTCGTCAATCTGAGCCCCAAAGAACACGCGCTTGCATCACGCGCCTCTCTCCTCCCACAGGAGAGGCGGCTTCACTTCCGTCCGAGCTATAAGGAGATGTCCGAAGCGAAAAAGGAGCAAATAAAGAGATAAACGGCACAAATAGAACAACGCCTCCTCATCCTCCGCACAGAACTAATCACAGGCTCAAACTATGAAAATGAGTTTTGTTTGGATGAGTGTCTGCGTTTGTTTTCAAACTCTCTGTTTCGGGGTAAACCGGGCTGATTCGTGGGGGGTCCACAGGCCAGATCGATGCACACTCTGTGGTGAGGAGAATCGATAGGCAGAGGCAAAGGTTAACATGCCTCAGATGGCGTGATAGCTCTTTCTGCGCATCCAGCAACCTCCTGACCTTTAGCATCGCGCCGCTCACTCGTTAGCCCGTTGCCTTCGCTTCAGCCAATCAAGGCAGCCCATCTGCTAAATGACGGCGATATCGCCACTGACCCTTCTGACACGGGCGTTCAAAGCTTTCTGGATGTTCCCCACCAGTGATTGACCATCGCTGCATTCAGAGCTGTGTGACTCTGATGTTGCTGGTGACGCAGGAATTAAATCACTGCGGTAACCTCACCCTTGGTAACTGCGCCTGATAAACAGTGACCAAAAGAGACAAAAGAAGTCTGAATTCACTTGATAGATTTCACAATGTGAGGAATGTTTCTTTGTCACCCATCACAAGCTGCCATCATGACAGAAAAACATACTTTTAGTCTGAGCGAGCGAGGAGAGAAAAGGAGACGGGAGCGAGACACAGAGAGAGCGAGAGAGAGCGAGAGAGAGCGAGCGATCGAAGTAACTAGTCTTCCTTGGATGCACTGTGACATTATTTCATTCTTAAGCCGCCTCAAGTGCTGCACTTCTAATAACTCAGCGAGACCCTTGACGTTCTCTAGATATTTATAGAGGATCAGCATCGGCGAGCTGCGCGGCGTGCCGTTCTGACCAAAGCGCATCAGGCTAATGCCAACTGTGCCTCCTACACAACAAACTTATCGTATCTAATACTTGTATAATTTGAACCACACTCGTCCTGCTACCATGCGGATCCACTCCAGCTGATGCCGCGCGTGTGTCTGTGCGATTTCGATCACACACATTCGGAGCAATGCAGGCAAAGTCAAGAAAAAAGAAGAATTTGGCATTAAAGAAGAAACATGATGGAGATAATTTGCCTCCAAGGAAAGGGGAGGGTGGGGGGGGGGGGCAATAGAGGACATGAAAAAGATGGCTCCACCAAAAACAGACGTCGGCAACCGAATACAAACTAATGTTTATTAGAATCAAACTGCTGGTGGTTCCATCTTAGGAAAACAGCCCGTGGCATCAAAACAGCAGGGTGTCCAATAAAGGCCGAGTCTGTTTACATTTCCTTTGTAAACAGGATAAATGCAGGTGTTACTCTGAGCCCTGCAAACGATTCAGTCACCTATTCTTCCTACTGCACCCAACATTAAGCATAGTTTGATATGAACAATGCTTCATTTAGATGACAAATGTGAGAAATCATCGCTACACCGGCAGATGCACAATCGTCTGTGTCTCAGTAGATCAGCTTTCACTGGTGTTTGAGCATGATACCAAGTTTAAACACGCGAGCAAAAGCTTTCAACCTTCAAGTGGTTAAAAACAGATCGACGAAAGACGACTTTTTAGACGAAGCAAACGCATAAAGAAACTTATTGTGTGAATGACAGCACTGGATTATAAAACAAACAGCACACGGGCTCCTCAGAGCATCAAGGGCAGCGCGAGATGTCTATCAGCGATGTGTTGGATAAACATGGCACTTCTTGTTGGTTTGGGACGACAGGATTGTCACTACAATGGCGACGTGCAGCAACGACACGTGTACCCCGTGACTAGAAGCTTTACGTGACAGCGAGAGCCTCAACATACCTTGCTGACAGGTGAAAAGAGGGATTTGTTGCCTGGATGTCAACGTGACAGTCAGTCCCTGAAACGGTGCCGAGTCGTGTCACTCGATCCCCTGGTGGCTCGTTGCAGTACTGGTTCAACATTTCTCCCGCATAACGCTGCATTTCCAGCGCGAGAAGCCTTTTCTGAGACAATACAGGGAGCGTGTTGCATTTGAATTCAAGCCTGAGAGGGGCTAAATAGTGTTTTGACTGATAAGTTGACTCACGCTGATCTCAGGTCCTCTCTGAGAGTTGGGGAAAAGCTTTGAAGTTTTTGGTTTCACAGAAGCGGAGCATCGTTGCCTTCATGGCCAGAATATAAATAACACCAAACTTACTCTGCTTCCATCCTGTCCTTGATTGGCCTTTACCTCCCATTGTCTCAATCCCTCACCCCCCCGTGGAGTTTGAACCCATCCGACAGGCAGGGACTCTTGTAAGAACAGACCACCACCCCCCCCAGCAGGAGCTAAATAGACGCTGACATTAGTATCAGAAGTGCTGTCAGCCGGGGCAACGCGGTGGCAAAACAGACAGTCGGTGCTTCAGGAAACAATCCCGACTCCTGGAAATCTGCAGCTGAACGTTGTAGCTGCAGCAACTTTTTCCCCGACTCATGAGAACGTCTGAAGGTTTTCAGGTCCGATGCAGGGACGCGACATTCCCCGCTGAAAGTGTTCCCGTCAGATGTCTCCAATGATGCCAGAAAAAAGTGACTTCACACGAATGAACGACTCGATCTGCGTATTTGTGATGTTTGTTCTTGTTGACTTTGTTCCTTTGTAATTGCGTCAAATACTGCGTGTGACTCATGTACAGTTACAGCACTTTCACCTTGGAAGCAAACACAAAAAAACCTAGATGGAAACAAAGACCGGCTGTCGCGTCTTCATTCGAGGTCGCTGCACATTTGCCTGAATGCATTCATCCAAAAAAGAAAAAAGTGATAAAGGAAATTGATTGATCCATTGTGTGCGAGTCACCGGTAGGTGGAGGCAGCCAAGGTGAGGGAGACAAAGGAAAAATTAGGCATTTAAGGAGGCGCGCTGAGCCTCCGGTCCTGACGTACGGCTCAGGTACTGATGCAATCACTGATGCTTTCCAGAAGGTTTAGGCGGCGGGCTCGACGCGGTTTGCAGCCTTTAAACAGAGCTGTGACATAAAACCTTCCCTTGATTTTGTTTGAGGAGCCAATTATTTGAAAAGGAGAGCGTTGATCTGCCTGTGAGAAAGAGCGTGTGAGCAGTTAGGAGAGGAAAAAGAAAGAGAAAAGAGAGAGAGAGAGCAACTGATGGATTAAATAGAAAAGTGAGAAACGGAAGAATGAGACATGAAGGAGAGATAGTGTGAGAGGAAGAGGAAGAGGAGAGAATTAGAAAAAGAAGAGATTGAGGAAAAAATGACCAAAAAAGAACAATGTCAAGAGATGAAATTAGAGGGGGAGGGGATGAGTAAAGAGAGAGAAAAAGAACGAGGGGAAAAACGGATGAGAGGTTGAGAAAGGAGGAATGAAAAACATGGAAACAGTGAGAATGAAAGAATGAAATGCAACGAGAAAGAAGGAGAAAATAAAAAGGAGGAGAGAGTGAGGGAGAAGAAACAGGCGTTCAGGAGAGAAAAGGAGAGATTAAGCCGACGTATGGGCACCGAGACGCAGCTCTCGCCGCGCAATCAAAGAAAATGACAGATGACATTTGGATCTCACTTTGTTCCATATAGCAATCCTTGCTGTAAATTACCAAACCAATCAGCCGTGACCACGTCTCTCTCTCTCCCTCTCTCTCTCTCTCTCTCCATCTTCTTTTTTCCTCCTTTACCACGGAAACGCGTCGGAACAAAGCGACCAACCTTTTTTCCCCAGCGCGACCTATCCATAAAATCAGTTACATATCTCAAGGGCAAACGCCACCCGTGACCTTGGGACACACTCAATGCGTCGCCGGGTGAAATTAAATCAATGGGCTGTGCTGCTAATGGAGCCGGTGAGAAGATCCCAGAGAAGTGGCGTTAATACAGCTGGCCTTTTGTTTGACACCTTTTATCCTCACTCGTGCTGATGGTGGTTTATTTTTGGTTTCCGTCCCCCCCACCCCACTTCACCCCCCTTCAACAAACCGTCCTGTAGGTTAAATAAAATTAAATCAAATAATCTCGGCATTTTTGTTTTTCCCCCGTAAAAGAATTAAATGCAAATGCGCTCCAATTTCAGGCACGACGCGACGCAACACGACGCCTCAAACAAAAATAAGCGTCGGGCTTGACAACTGCGTGTTTATCTTGTCAGTCTGAGGAGATTTTACGATGACCTTTGGGGCAGCGGCTTTATGCCAAACGACTCATTGTGCACACTAAAGGTTGGCTGCACACTCAGAAACGCACCTTCTTTTTTTCCCCCACAAAGTGATGATGAAAAGCTCTCAAATTCACATTCATTCAGAGGACTTGATTGCAGCCACCTATTGTCAGTCTGGTCAGGTGGTTTGGCAACATCCCGCTCCAACACGTTTCAGATTACAGAGGCTAAAAAAGTGGATAACGATGATCTCAATGTGAGGTTAGTTTCACTAATGTAATGAAGATTTGCTTGATGTGTTGGAGTCAAACTGTGGAACAGATTAAAGAAACTGTGATTCTTTATTCTCCAGAAGCTGATGTGTCAGTTTTTGAGAGTTAGGTTCTTATTTACTTCTTTGATGAGTGAAAATGTAGAATTGATCTGAAAAACAAACTCATTTGAAGCTTTGGCTTCAGTCTGAACCTTCTTCTGCTGTCTTGACATGTGGAAACAACGTGATGTGTGAGTATTATATAAATATTCGCATTTATATATTTCGACACACTAATGAAAGATGACTGAAGTGTAAAGGAGTGACCTGACAAAGGAATAAATGAAGGAATGATTGGATTATTCCTTGCAGATGGAGAGACTAATGATTGGATGTATGGACACAGACAAACGGGTTATTACTGATGAACCGATTTGTGGATTGATTGGTGATTGATCGCCTCCTCTGGTATCGTCACATCTGAAAGAAAATCGGCGCTGTAACTCCTTCCCAACTCATCACAGCCCAAATATTTATGCAGAGCGGCTGTCTGTGTACTTAAGGATGTAAAACTGTCTTATCTGACACCACGTTTGATGGATGGGCTCCATACTTTCATCTCCATGACTGCGTGCATGGTGATATCAAAGCCGGAGTCACGCCTCAGCCCGTCCTTGATCTCTCGCCCCTCGCAGATTGAGTCATCTCCCCCTCTTTCGTGACACGCAAGGGAATATAAAGTGTTGGGACAAGGTATCTGTGTCAATAATTAATGGATTGTGCCCATTTAGTGCGAGAGCGATAGGACGCTGGAATCTTTTTCATCATTTTTGTTTGCGCTCTCCATCTCCCCGCTCATCGAGCTTCCCTTCAAATTCGCCGAGATCAAATCTTGTTTGCAGAATTAGTTGGAAGCAAAAAGGGGGAGCTTTGCATTCGCCCAAAAGCAACCAGTATCTGACAGAGCGCCTCAGGATTTATTATGGGGATGCTCATCTGAATGATGGATCAAATCAAACTAAAGCGGAGAGAGAGAGAGAGAGAGAGAGAGAGAGAGAGAGAGAGAGAGAGAGAGTGCGAAGGAGTAACGTCAAACAGGAGAAAACTGCGAGGAGAGGCAGCGAGAGGCCTACTGGGGATTCAGAGAGAGAAAAAAAAAACCTGCTAATGAGGAGTTGGAAGCGCGGGCCGGACTGAGCGCTGCTCTCCACGCTGGCGCCGAGGAGGCTGAGAGCTGTGAACCAACGCCGGAGCCGGCGCCGAGCTACCAAAGTCGCCCACTGCGTGTTCGTACGAGGAGACGGCGCCGCGGCTGATGTACGTAGGAGACGTGATGAAGCCGGCCATAAAATTGAGCCGAACAGGGGAGGCCTTAAGAGCTCTTACACACACCACGACTGCTCCCTCACACAAATGCAGTGGGTTCAGGCGCTGGAAGGGTGGGTGGGGGTGGGGGGTAGCTACAGGCGAGAAGGGGGGGACAAGAGAATGCCTTGGAAAATGAAAAGAGGACCTGAGGATATTAGTAAAGCAATGAGAGCTGACCTTCCACGCTCGGGAAAGCAATATCCAACTGACACAGAGCAGAATGTAAATCCACAGCCCGGGTAATAACGAGGCAGCTCTAGCCCGCGCGCCTGTTTAGCTTTACACGCGCGCTCCCATTTATTGGAGCGTCTATTGTGCGGCTGATTTGTCCATATTTCTCCCCGACGCCTGCATCGCAGCTGACGGACGCCTGACACGTTTTAGAGCTAATGAAAGCGCAGTAAAAAGCCCAATGACTGCTCATGCGTGTGGAAGCTGGTGCAGGTTTCATCCCCCTGGCCTGCACATTTACAGACACATATATTCATATTTATACATCTAAACTTCTGCTTTGATGGTGGCTAATCATGCAAATGGAGACAGTTTCCATCGATAAACATCATTTGCGAGATGTCGGAGTGATACGGAGGAGAGTATTTACATATCTCCACCCAATCAATCTCCCTTTGTTTCCAGAGAGCCATCACTCTCAATAACCCGACGTGCCCTCGGAGGCCCGCCGCATTAAGCTAATCAATACGTACAATTGACTCTAATTGCCCGCAAAAAAACATATCGGCCATTACCGTCAATTTATGGAGTTCGGAGAGGGAGAAAACGCCCGCGTCGAGACTCCCCGTGTGCGCGCGCACACGCGTGTCTGCCGCGGGACTTGAATGCATGTGGATGAGTCGATAACCGGAGGATCTGTATGCATACACATGTGGGTCCTCGCGGTGTGGGCTGATCAGTATTGCCCCCCCACCACCTCACCCCCTCCCTCTCGCGTCTGTTCCAGCCACCCACCCACAATCACATGGCAAATTTTTGCAAGAATACATTATTAATTCCTTGTCAGAAACGCCAGCCGCCACCTCTGACAAGTGGCTCTCTCATTCCAGTTTTTTTTCTCGCCCCCCCCCCCTCCCTCCTTCATTTCATTTTCATTTTTCATTTCCTGTAGTGCACCTGAGATACAAATACTTGCTCACTGCTCCTCGCTTCATGTTCCCGACCTCACCCCCCCCCCTCCTCCTCCTCCTCCCCAACAGTCTCTCCTGTCTGCAAGGCCACGCTGACATGTCAGCCACGCAAACACACACATCTATACACACACAAATACACACGCACGACGCATACATTCACAGTCACTCATACAGGCATGGATACAATATCATGTCACACTGTGGCCTGAGAACAGCGAGCAGCCGCCACCAAGCAGAAATAAACCCTGAGCTACCGCGGCAACAATGTTATCTGACAGAATCCTTCAGAAACTGAGATGTGTTGCTCATCTCGGTTGTAAAAAAAAATGAAAACCTCTCTCTCTCCCGCGCTTTCTTTACCCCACCCCCCACCCCCCACCCTTCCTGTTTTCTTTTCCACCTCCGGCTGTTTATCTGAGAGACTGTTTTCAGGTCTTGATTCGCCCTCTCTGTCCGGCTGCGCTCACAGCTTTGTGCGATTCTGATGATAAAGAGATGACAAAAGGTCTTTGGAAAAAAAAAAGAAAGGGAAAAAGAAAGAAATCTAGTGCCATGAAAACCGTGTGCGCACGGCACCACTGAGACAACGTGTTTCCAAGATATACTCGAGCTGCTTTTTTCTCCTCCTGAAGGCTCAAAGTGTGCAGCCTGAGAAACGTGTAATTCTATCAAGAACACAGTCCCCAACTCTGTCGTTCACACAAAACTGAAGTCTACACAGCAAGCTTGAAAATCTCCATTACATTTCGCAGGCTTACCTACTACTGCTTTTCTCTTGTACTTAGGACTTAGACTGAGGAGTACAAAGGAGCAGCAAAGGCTGGCTTGGTTCACACGCTTCAGTTTGGGTGTTTATCGAACACTTCTAGTGTCATTCTGAACTTTTCTCCCGACTCGTCTCAAAATATGAAACCACGCTGGTGACCCCGGAAACCTGGCAGGACGCTGTGACAAGTCAGTGTCCCTTTGAATCATGGAGTCCATCCCTGGTCCTCCCTTCTGTCTGCGTCAGGAGCCAGAAAGTTAAAGGTTGCAACAACTGAAAGCAGGAAGAGAAAAAGAGAGTCAGTGAGCAACACGAGTTTTAAAGAAGGAACGAAACAGGTCCAATCAACATGTTTTGGGGTAAAAACCAAAATAAAGCAGAATCTTCCCAGAATAAAATGACTTTGTGTCACAGAATTGTCCAAATAAAACAGGAAGTCTGTCCAACATGGTCCCACAGTTCTTGGTGGCCAACATGACAGCGTTTTTCAAAAGTTTTAAGAAGGAAGCAAACTGCATTTATTATATCGAATCAAATCACTAATATTCATAAGGGGGAGGCAGAGTACCGTTGGGCTCACTTGATTGCAAATGAAACAAACTTATGAGTCATTTAAGTGGCCTCCAAAGGGACTGGAAACCAGATAAAAACGTCAAAATATAGAATTACATCAAAGTTACAATGCACTATAAAAGATGTTAAAGGAAGGAGATGTTAAAAGTAAAGTAGAATATCAGTTAGAAATATGAGATTAATAAAGTTTTATGCAGACTGTGACTCCAATATTGCCGTTATTGCTGCAGTGCACAACACAAGGCGGCATTTACGTTACACACCGCCATGAATCACGGAGACAAAATATCACCTCTGTTATTAAAGAAAACTGTGTGCTAAAGTTCAGGGAGTCGCCTTCAAAATAAAAGCACGAGAGCGAGCCGAAGACGTGAGGGATGTTTTGATGGACTCCTAAAGCGCTCCTGACACCGTGACGTTGTCGGAGTTAAAGCGGAACGATAACCGCAGTATCCTCGTGTCTTCCACAATAAAAGCTCGCGTCCACATGAGAGCGTTTGAGCCTCGGCTTGTAATTAGTGGCTAATTAGTTGTCACAACTCGTTTGGGCCTCTTCGCCCACCATTTCACCAACCATTACGTGCTCGTCCTCTCTCGGCTGTCCGCGGCCCGGCTTCTGAGCGCGACTGAAGTGGAGAGTTTGGATTGATCCGGCTTGTTGCTCATTACCGCGGACGTGTGCCGGGTGATTAAACCGGGGGCCATCAGCGCTGCCGCATGCGTCTGCAAAAAAAACAAACCCTTAAAACGAATTTGTCCTATGAAAGTTGTCTGACTTGATATTCATTTCTGCAACGCCGCTCAGCGTCCCTGCAAACACACTCGTCCCGACAATCAAAGCTGTTGAAGCGCTCCCCCCTCCCCAGAAATCTTTTTTTTAATGCATTTATATTAATTCAGTTTTTTTCCCCCATCTCATTCAATTATTCTCTGGCTGGCCCCGGTGGCACTGCTGTGCAAATTAAAGGCAGTTTGCAAAAAAAAACAGGAGAGAGAGACACAACAGCGACAGATCTTCATTAAAATAATAACGCATTGTTTATGCACCAACTCACTCACATGCACACATGCTCTGTTTGGCTGCGACCGTCTTTGGCAACAATGGGAGCATTTGCAAGTGTAATGTGATGCTGAACGCAGCGTGGTGACGAGCGGAGGGGGGGAGCGGCGGCGTGGTGGTTTGAGGAAAAGACTGATAAAAAATAAAAAAAACCTGTTAAAAAAAAAAACGAGAGAGGAGGAGCCGAGTGCTGATTGGATAACGCGGCTCGTCTTCTTTTTGGGGCTTTGCCATGAGAGCGACCGTTGGGACGGCGCGGAGTCCAACCCTTCCTCTGGGACGGGACGATGGTCGTTTTGCGGACGATTAAGCAAATTGCTCGCTAAAAATATGTGTGTTTAGGAACAAACACAAAAAAAACCCTAAGACTAATGGAGTTGTTAGGGTACACTTTCCAATGGCAGGTTCCTATTAACGATCCTAAGAGTATTAAATGGACCTAAAGACAAATGCTAGAAAGATTGGGGGGTGGGGGAGGGGGGGGGTCACCCCCTGCTACCCTGACTTCCACATCTCTCTTGCCAGTTAATGTTGAGGTTAGCATTATTTAAAACAAAGTTCACACGAGGTGCTCCGCTTGGCCCGAAGGCTGCTTCAGTGGGGAGAGCCGCCTCATCCTTCACTGGCTGAGGGACGTCAGCGCGAGCGCCAGCCAATTCCCACCGCGCGGGCGTCACGCTGAAGGGTCCAATAATGTCTACGAATATGGACCGGACGTTGGTGTTAATAGTGATTTTACATTTATCACGTTTGGAGTTTAGATCAGGTCACTGGAGGTAAACAGTGGGGGCAGAAAAAAAACAACACTCATGCAAAAGGTTCAATAATCAAACTGAAAGTCGAAATATTATATTTGTCATTTCTGCTTTCGCGTTCACACTCTCTTTGCATGAGTCCTCAGGCTTTTATGTTCATTGTGTACAATTCTACATACGTGTTCTAACTCTGCTGATAAACACAACTGATTTAAACACACACAAATACCAAAAACAGAAAAAGACGCAGCCACCGTCTCTGAAGCTCACTAAAACTTGTGCTGGTTGTGTTCCAAAAAGTCCAACAATCGAAGTGTGATGAATTTGTTGTCACTGCCGGAGTGTTTTTCCTCTCTTGTCACGGTAACTTTCACAGTAAAAACAAAAGCGCATTCTGTGACATTTCAGTTTTACTCCATCAAAGAAGAAAAAAAAAATGGAGAAAAGTTTGGAGCGACTTTGAATAATCCAAATAAATCCCACAGCACCAAAATAAACTCCGCGGCAACATTTAGAACAAAGTTTCGACACGAACCTTAAAGAGCAGTGAGCGCATTAATCATGTGGGGTCACCCAGTTTGCAGAGGTGACTCTCTGATGTCGGGCGCCCCCCCCCACCTCCGCCCCCAGAGATGCCGACGTCAGGAAATTGTCCGCGTCAGTGATTACGCAACTGGCAGGACAGTTCATTAGCATACATCGCCACGTCTACATCTGAGCGTCTTACTCTGAAAATGAAATGGATTTGGAGCAGATAAAGAAAGCACTTTTAAGCAGGCACCCCGTAGCTTCAGTGTTTTTCCCTCGTCAGCCTGCGAGTCATGTTTGATGATACTTCAAACAAGCGCCGGTCGAAAATAAAACATCTCAAGCCCAGAGACGGTGCTTGGAAATAGTCCCTGTGATCACAGAAATCAAACAAAGGACATGCTCAAGGCTGGAGAACATGTCGCGGTAATCACTCAGCACTTTAAAAAGAAACGCTGACGACCACTGTGTTACCTTGGGCACCAGCTGGAGGGTTGAAATGTCTCCCCGTAAAAAAAAAAGTCGGGCGGCCGCTGCATGAAAGAAAGACCTCAAACGATGCACTGTGAACCTCTGGAAGGAGCGACACAGTCATTTGAGCTAAGAGGAGCAATGAGGGACACATTTCCCAAGTATAAGTTCACTTTATTTTGTTCCTGCGAGCCAGTCCTATTCTTGTGCTAAGCCGAGCTTAACGTATTTATTAATGCATACAAAGTAGGAATTCTTCCCGACGAGCTGAGAGCTAAAACCGAGATTACAGTCGAACTCACTGGGATCATAAAAATAGCTATTTATTCGCTCCCGAGGCTCGTCGCTGCCGAAGGAAACGACCCGAGTTCCGGACTTCAAAGAAAGTCCGACTGAGCGCGCGCACCTTCAACACCATAATAACCTGGCAACGCGTTTTGCAGGGGAATGCAGCAGGGACTCCCCCGTTTGCCCCCCAATTATTTTATACAAGTCCGCGTTGAATACAATAGCAGGGAAAGAGGAGCGGCTCCACTCAAAGGCCACCGTTTTGTGATCACCCCCCTCCCCTCTGAAGGCTCGTGTGCGTGAGGGCTATTCTGAGGGGCCGGCCTCGGCATTATCCGGCGCGTGAGCCCGGGGTAAGGTGGGGTAATGTTATAAAAATGTCATGCAGTATTAATGGACGCGGGCTGCAGGATTTGTTATGTCTGAGGTGGCCGCGGACGGTAAGTCTAAAAGGCAGGAGGGTGCGCACGGCGAGGGGAAATCTGTTTCACCGACGAGCTCAAGCACCATGCAGAGAGAGAGAGAGAGAGAGAGAGAGAGAGAGAGAGAGAGAGAGAGACACGGACGCAGAACATGCAAACAACACGTCAACGCGCAGATTACTACATGCACGGCGTTCACCTCGTCCACTTTCTCGGACCGCGTTTGACAGACGCGAGAGCTTGATGCTCCGAGTCAGTCGTCCAGCCGTCACAATTTGGAGCTTGTCAAACTCACTCAAGTCACTGCGCTGCCCACTTTTCCTGCCTCAACACATCAACTCCAGGAGAGAGCAAATGCGAACTCGCAGCTTTTTATACATACATTGGACCGGCTGACGGGCGCCACAACAAAAAGAAGTAATCAGCGTTGTTCAGTTCTCTTGTCACAACGCGTCGGCTGATTGGCGTACACAAATGCTCTTAAAAACGCAGCCGAGACGGAGCCGTCGACGCACTAATCCGTGAGAAATGCAGTCTCCATGAGTTCCCTCGGTTTGGGGCGAGGCCTTATCTATAGGCGCACTTCAACACCGTGGCATTTTGACCAGCAGCACTGCCAGAACCAGTCCGTCCACAGAGGAGGGGGCAGGAGCAGGGACAAGGGGGGGTGGGTTGGGGGGGGGGGGCGTCGAGCCAGCAGAAAGTGCTCGGAGGCAGCGTTTCTCCTCTGGGGACGAAATCTGCTCAACGTCCTGGAAGGCTGCACAAACTTCAAGGACGAGCCCTTCGCCTGAGCACAATGAGAGCGCCGGGCCGCTCCTGTCAGCCCGACTTCCAACGCTGTTGTCGGACAAAATCCTGCGACCCAAAATTAGAGAGGCTCCCGTCGGGCAGAGGAGGCGGTGATAAGCAGTTATCAGAAAATAGACTCGAATTAGCGCTTCCCCCCCCCCTTTTTTTTTCTTCCAGTTGCGGGAGCTGCTAATCGTGGATGTGGGAAGGCGACAGTGTTTTTCAGGGTCTCGCCCGACTCTGATGAGGTGAAACATTTTTCTATTCATTAAAAAAAACACAATCACATCGACAAACATGCAGTTTTTTTTCCCCCCCTTGTTGCGAGTTCAATCGTCAGAGCGGCTGCAGGGGTCATTTAAAAGAAATTGCTGAAGACGGAAGCTTGTCAGACAGCATGTTCATTGTTACTGCTGAATATATTCTTGTTCTGATGGATACTTTCTTTTTTTGGACGTAAATTCAGATCGTTCGACATAAAAGTTGAACATTGACACTAAAGGGTGACAGGGATTCATTTTACTCATAGAGATCATTAAAATGCATTTTCTAAACTTGTCTTTTTTTCCTCCAAATGACTGCAAAGCGTCTGAACTGTCAGAAGTCAGTAAATCCATCTCCAAACTCTTTTCTTCCTCTGTGAAAATCAAACCTGATTAAACATCCTCGTATCAAACTGTGGATTGATTTCAAAAGGCAAAAATAAGTTCTGATAAAAGCAGGAAAAAAAAGTTGCTCTTGACTGTTTTAAAAAAACATTGGCAAACACCCCCCCTCCCTCCCCCACCTCCTCCCCTCCTCACCCCAACCCCCCTCCCTGCAGCAGGCTTCTTTCTTCCTCCTCAAGCCCTCGTTGGTGCAGATCATTCGTGCTGAGTACAGATATTTGGGCTTGTTTGTTATGGTTGAAGTGTATCACTCACTGAGGCTCGGCTGAGCTGCATTGCATGAATTAATGATGACTGGAAGAAGGGATGGGATGAAGGGAGAGAGAGAGGGAGAGGGAGAAGGAGAGGGGAGGGCGGAGAGGGCAGAGAGCTGCAGAGCGTCGAACAGAGACGGACGAGAAGAGAGAAACGGGAGTCAGAGATTAGTGGGAAACATTAGAAAGGGATCATTTGCAGGGGCGAAATGAGAAAAAAGGGGAGAGAGAAACAGAGAGAGAGAGAAGATGAAGAAATAAAGGGAACAGAGGATAGTTAGGAAGAGCGAGAGAAAGAGAGAGAGAGAGAGAGAGGGAGGGAGGGAGGGAGGGAGGGGGGGGCTTTCAGATTAGACGCATGGTCTTGTCTTCCTTGTTTTTGTGGCGGAATAATCATGGAGCTCATTTGATTACAAGTGTCTCATTGAAAAACATGGGTTTTCATAAGTGTGCAGCCAAACGCCTCAATCACCGCCGCGTGGCCCCGCGCTCGCCGCCGCCGCCGCCACCGCGCTCGTAATGAGAGCGCGAGCTTTCACGTGTGGGCGGCTTCGCCCTCGCCTCGCGTCACTTCCAGGAAACCAACCGGACTTCTCGCTTTTGTTTTTTTTTTTGCCAGGCGGGGACGACTCCAGCGGCAGTAATGTCGACTCGCCAGCTGTCGCGTCGCTCAGCCTCACCCCCGCCCTCCCCCCCCCCCCACACCCTCTCTCTCACCCCACCCCACTCCACTCCAGTCTAGACCGGCGATCTCCAAACCGCAGACGCGGGGACTTCGCTGGCTGCCATGTTTTGGACGTCTCGCCACGCTGACAGATTTGAGCGAACGGGGTGTTATCAGGCTCCTGCAGAGCCTGACGATGACTCATTTGTTTGTATTAGGAACGCTGGTGCATGAAGACATCTATAACATGCAGGCCAGTGGATTAGGAAGGGGGGAAAAAAACAACAGTGGCGCCATCTTTTTTTATAATTACGACGTGTGATTACGGCAGGAGCGGCCAGAAGAGTGTTGGTCGCTTTGATGGGTTGCACAAATGAAAACAAACAGGTTTTTTAAAGTGTTGAATAGAACAGACAGGCTGACAATGCACCCTGGACGAGGCTGCTCGTCCATCACACGGCAAACACAGAGAGAGACGCATGATTTCAGACAAACATCCACACCAAAGGCAGCTCAGACTGCCTGGAGGAAACCCTCAACATGCAAACTCTGCACACAGGACACAATCGAGCGTGCGGGCCAACATGCCAGGAACACCTCCCCACCTTAGTTGAGGTTTTCAAAACAAAAGCCTCCAATTCAGCATGATGCCGATGATGCTTTTCTTGTGACGTGACGGAAGAAACAAGCCCAAGTGTAACATGGATCCAGACAAACAGGAGTTGCAAACTGTTGCGTCCCCTGAAACCGATGATGAAGAGCTGATGAAACCTGTCACATTAGCTGACAAACTCCCAGGAAACAAACCGCTTTGCATCACTATTTAATACATTTTATGCTTCTGGTTACACTGGAGGGTTTTAACTCGGGTGGTCGAGGTGATGTGTAGTTTTTCTGAATGTTTCCAAAGCATCTTCCTGCGTTTCCTGGGTCGAATCGCATGCTGTGAGTGACGGTAGCATCCATGGTATCATTGTTCACGGTTGCTCAGCAGGCTGACGCGACAGAGTCAGAGTACGTTTTTCATCCGGTACCTTAAATTCAGGTCGAGCGCCGACTTCGAAATGTAAAGATGTATTTAATTCATTCTTGGTGCACGACTTGATAAAAAGCAAATTCAGTCTGACAACTGTTTCCAATTCACATGTCTAATCTATTCAACTTTTTGCCAGTCAGATCCTCTCTGCTGTGATTGTGCGTCTTTATCCGCTTTCCTCCCTCAGACCTGTTTGCCTTGATGCCCCCCCCCCCCAAACAAAACCCACCAATCACCTGACGGCAACGTGTGCGTCAGCCCCCCCTCACGATCCCTCTTTTCATGCATTTTCGCACCCAAGTTGATGTGAGCATCTCTGTGCGGATTGCCAGGAGGCCTGGCCTTTCCCACTAATCATTGCAGCAGGGATCTATTACCTCAAAGCCTGCTGGGTAAAAAAAAAGAGAAAAAACACATTGCTCCGAAAGACCCTGCGCTCATCCGCCGGCACATTTTACGCTCCCCTCTCGAGATGTCTCATAAGATGAAAATGAAATATGAGAGTAATCAATATGAAAGTGTGTTTTTTTCCTCCTCTCATCTCATGAAGAGTAATTACCAAAGGCACATCTAGAGAATAGTGGGATTTTTTTATGACTGAGGGAAACATGCTGCAGTCAGTAATGTCTCTATTCACTGTCAAACTCACCTGTGAAATGGTTGTTTTTTTTTAATGTAGCCTGAGAGTGCGGCAAACTGAACAATGGCGGCACGTTGTCACGTTCTAGCTCGATGTAAAAACTGTCACTCTGTGAAACGGGTGGAGGTTTATTCCCACCTCCAACCTCTTGATGACAAGATTTGACAGAATTCATCGAGATTAGTGTCCAAATCACTCAAACAATCAATCATAGATGAGGAATCCAGTGAGAGCAGGAAAGGACCCAACTTCGACCACGTTGTTTTGTTCAGGGGATTTGAACCATTCCCTTTTTGTGCGTGTTCAACTGAGGGAGGCTTTCGTTTTCTTCGAAGGATTTTTAAGGCCACTGCGCCGTCGTCCACTTCCAAAATACCACCCGATATGTACACGGTACACAACAATAAAGCCTGGTTGTCTCTGAACTCGCGAAATGCCGTGACTTTTTCTGCGCCGGAGCCTCGGCGTTACTCACGGTCACCACGTTTCGCCGCCGCACTGCAGCTTTAACCCCCCCCAAAAAAAACATCATCTCGCAGCTCTCCAGCAATTCACAGGGCCCGTCTCTCATCCGGCTGTCTGGCGTCGGCGCGGGCAAATCCTTTTAAAAAACCGCGCGTCTCACCAGAACCTCATGCGCCCATCGGAGCCGGGCTGATTAAAAACAACGCGTGTCTGGTGTTTGTGCGCTAATGTGTGTGTCCATGTTCACCGTGTATCCCTCATCCCGAACATTAAATCCTTCCTCTCATCCATCCCTCTTTTTTCACCCCCCCCCCCCTCCTCTGTTCACTCTCTCTCTCTCCGGCATGTAAGAAGGGGAACGTTATGAGCAATGTCGGCGTCACGGAGAAATGCTTACCATTTGCAAAGTAATGAAGAGAAAGACAATAAGTGGGAGAACAAGCAGAGCAGTGGTGAAAACACACAGGGCTCCGGGCCATGTTGGAAGCCCTCTGCATAATTTGAAGTGACGGAGCAACACTGGAATTATGGATATTTGATCATGGCTACAGATGTAATATGCAAGTATACAAATACTCGCAGGCATACCATGTACGCACACACTTTCCACTGCTCAACCCAAACAACTGCGATTTTACCAGAAATTCTATTTCCAGCACTTTGTTTATTCAACACCAACAAACTTAAAAAAAAGAATAAAAAAATGGGGGGGGGGGTCTCGAGACAGATTTTTTGGAAACATTTTGATCCACATTTTTGTGTAGTGTCAGCAGTATTCCATCTCGCTCTAATCAAAATATGTCAAATCCTAACTCGCCTCGAAATCTGGAGTCGCATTCTTCCAGCGAGAAAAATAGAAACACAGAAAAAAAAAAAAAAAGTATCTAGTGACATTTTCCTCTGTGAGCCGTCAAGCCTTTGTCAGGGCAGAAACACCCGGCTGGCTGTGGAGCAGTCGCAGGCACATTCTCCCCCCCTCCCTCCGTCTCCAGCACCAGGAAAAGAAGCTGAAAAACAAAACTCGATGTGGTCGCTGGTGTCAAATCAGAAAGCGGGAGGTAATGCTGGCCATATGTCTTCATTACACGGACCCAGAAAGAGAGAGAGAGAGAGAAAAAAAAGAGAGAGAAAAGTTTGAATAAAAATCACTCCCTTTTTCTGTTTTGTACTCTGCAGCGGAGCACCTTATTATAACGCACAGCCAACTCATCATAAGGTCGTCCAATTCAACCCCTAATTCTCTGCTCCTGCCGGGTGAGTCAGGCCAGAGTAAGATATATAAGGAATGGAGTCGATGCCAAGGGTGTTGTTTTGACAGTGTGAGGAAACAGGTGAGAACAAGGCGGGGGGAGGGGGGGGGGGTGGAGGGGCTCCTGACATTGGATGATAAATGTATGGCAGGGGTGGAAATGACTTCCGCCTGATTTGATATGGAACGCTCTGCCTGTCCCTCTTAATCTCACAGACCCGGTAACATATTCATTGGTACTGTCAGACACACTGCGTTATAGGCTAAAGGTGGGGCTGCCGTGCCACATGCTCTTATCTGGAGAGAGCCATGTGCAACTTTTGGCATTCCCATACAGCACTCACAAAGCAGCAGCATATAGGGGTCCTCATACAGGGGGGGGCGGGGGAGACGGGGGGGGGGGACGTTAATTCATGCAGGAATCAGGGGGAATATTTGTACTGGAGCTGTTGTTGTGTTCTCGTACACTCAGACGGATGCAAAACTTCAGCTTTACAGTAAACAGTGCGGCTGAACCGAGGCTGGAAAGGAAAAGCCATCATGTGCAAATGTGGCAGGAGAGTAATGGTGGGAAATAAAGAGTGCTGTGTAACAGCACACATACATATATAATGCAGCCGTGAGGCAGAAAAGCACACAGGAGAGAAGCACAAATTAGCAAAGTCTTACATTGTGTGCATGTAAAAAAAATCTGCGAGTCGAGTCTCAGCTGCTGGACTCAAAAATTCAGGTGATGCTTAGAATCTACTTGACAAGCTTAAAGTGGGCAAAGCCTCAGGGACCCCCCCCACCCATCACCCCCACCCTTAAAGGAGGTCCAGGACCACTACGCCACAGGAGTCCAAGGCACTTCTGTGGGTGCTGCCATCCACACTCTGTTTTGGTGTGCAGCGAGCAGACTTTGGAGGCTAAAAGAAAAGCTACAGGCTCTATTTTTTAAACGGTCGAGAAGTCACAGCTTTAAGTCGAAGGCGCAACTGGACCGAACTCGCCGACTGTTTAAGCTGCACTGATGTGGAAGAGAAGGTGTTTTTTCTTCTCCCTCAGCTCTCTCTCTCTTTCTCTCTCTCTTTTTTGGGAGCATAAAACATCTGGGTGTCGTCTAAATACTGAGAAACTATCAGAAACAGTCCGTCCTTGGAGAAATATACACAGCCCATATTCATCACAGTCTGACGTCGCCACCTGACCTTCAGTGGGAGAGCGAACGCAGACCGAGAAGCGCACACAACAGTCACCGGCGTCTGGCCCAGGTGTGCAGCACTCAGGAAAACAAGCTGCCGCTCCCCAGAAAAGAAAACACAGGGATCTTTGATAGCAATGTGCCTGTAAGCTACACACACAAAACAGCCTTTTTTTCCCCCTCCGCTCCAGAGACACGCCAAAGAAAAGGAGATGTAAAAACTATACCCAGATCGTTTTTCCTTTCTCTCTTTTTTTTTTCTTGCGGTACTTGAAAACCACAAAAATACCCTCTGATGTGTATCAAGCCAGCAGAACAACAGAAAAAGCGTGACATGCGGGGAACTTTACAGCTAATCAAACTATGTTGGTATAAAAATAGAGGCATGAAGATAGAGACTGTCAGCCACGGCGTCTATATTTTTATACCTGCGTCTGCGACTGTATAATTTCCGTACACACACACACACACACAGGTTTCCTGCCTCTGCACAGCGAGAGCCGGGAAAGCAGCAGTGATACAGAGGGGCTGCAGAGGCCCCGGCTGACCCGGGCACCATGAATCTTTTATCACATCACCTCCGCAATTCTCTCTCCCTCTGCCCCTCCCAGGCCGTCTTCCCTCGCTCCTCTTCATCATCATCACGCTGCCCAAAAAAAAAAGAGAAGCGCTTCCCAGATAAATAGCCTGACATCTTTGACCACAATTCAACATTATTAAGATTCCACCACCAATATGAGGAGGTTTTTATCTTTTTCGTTTCATTTGCAGAAAAGCATCAACCTCTGTCTGCCCCCTTTAATACGCCTCATCTAAATCCCGGTCAGACGCAACAGATCCTGTTGCTTCATAAAGGTAAATAATAGATTTCAGCTGAAATGTTCGACCATAAAAACTGTTCGCTCATCCACATCGAGCACTGAAGCTGCTTCACTTTGACTTCCAGTGTTTGCGAAAGTTTTGCGCACGCGTTCTCTTCGGGGAGACGTTCGTGGCATCTTTCACGAGAGTTCGGCTTTAATGAAAACCGTTTGAAGCATCTATTCGTGGACGGTCCGAGGCTGCGTCGAATTATGGCTGGATGTGAAATAGATGCGCTGCTTCCTGGTTTCACATCGACGGTGACGGAGCGCACCGCGGCGAACGTGGACGTGACGCTTTACGGCCCATCTCAGTGATAAAATCCTAATTTCTCTGAGGTTTCTCTCCACTGTCTCTGGGGCCGGATGGAGCGAGGAGGAATGAAAAAAGAGAGAGAGAGAGAGAGAGAGAGAGAGAGAGAGAGAGAGAGAGAGAGAGAGAAGGGAAAAATGACAAGCAGGAGAGAGAGAGAGAGAGTCACCCTGAGCCCACGCACCGAGCTGCGTAAACACTCCGGCAACATCAACACATCTCGCAGGCTGCTTTCAAATTCAAATGTCTCTCCTCTTAACCTGCCGTCGCTCCCCAACCTGCTGTCACTCCGTCCGCTGGCGGCGCGGGGAGAAGGTGTGCCGTTCAATTATCCCCCCCTCTTTACAGGACGAGTGCAGCGACCTTGGCCACCCCGGCTTAACTTTAAATGAATAACAGACGGCACTTTTTATGTGAAACGTGAAACAGTGCGCCACATGACAGGCAATTACTCTTGGTGATGTCAGCCTGTCGAGGAGGGAGGAGGGAGGGGAGGAGGGGGGAGGGGGTTTCACTCCTGCCGCCATTGTTGTTATGCGCGGCTCCTCCCGTTCGGCCCGACTTTTGATGGACGTTTCTTTAGAGTTCCGAGCCGAGTGTCGCTGGCAGTTTGTGGCCGCGGCCGGACAGGAACTCAATATGGGCCACACTGAGTATGAATGAACCTTGGGAGGGGAGAGACGGGAGGAGGAGGGGAGGGAGGGGAGGAGGAGGAGGAGGAGGAGCGAACGCGACGGAAGGACGAGGGGAGTGAGACGACGACGGCTTCAGAAGCGACGTGGACGGGAGAAAAAAAACCCACTCGCCGAGACTCGAGTCATCTTTGTTTGGGGCTTGTAGTGAGATGGTTTATTCATGCCGTCGGCTTTTAATTTCTATTTACATGCATAACATGCGATCGCACAGTCGGCCACCTCCGAGACTTCACAACCACCGGGACGAGCTCTTGAGTGACGGCAGGACGCGGTGGACGCTTTTCAAAAGCGCTGCGTCATTTCTGGGGAGGAGGAAGGAGGAGGAGGAGGAGGAGGAGGAGGAAGAAGGAGAGTCCCGTCGCTTTTTAAAACTACAAACACCAGCCAATATCTGGCGGAGATGCATGGCGTCCCCCCCCTTTTGAGTTTTTGTCAACCTAACTGCATCTCATTTCCTTATCGGGCCTCAGATTGGTGCTCGTTCGCCTTTTATAAAAGAGGCGCGAGAACGTGAAGAAAAAAGGGGAGAAGGACGGAAAAAAAAAACACACAGGAGGAGATCTCCTCCCCTGGGCCTCAATTAAAACTTCCTTTAGCAAAGTGGCAGCTTTTTATCCCTCACTTTCCTGATGCCCCCCCTCCTCCACCCACCCAACACACACGCACACACACCCCCACATCTCCGAACAAACTGCGGGAAAGAGGTTTTGAAAGCAGCCTCTTAGACAGCCAAGACCAGAAGCGAGCGAGGAAGGAGCGCACCAGATAGGCAAGACGACGGAAAGAGCAAGAAAGCTATTAGTCACGCATTAGTCAGAAATGATGGAATAATTTCAAATGTTAAAAAACTCCATATCTGGTATTTGGAGTGATTATTATACCGTTTGCTCGAACCTTGGGGAGGGAGCGGACTGCTTATGAGGGACGAGGACGAGGACGGCGCGCGGACGGGGTGAAGTTTATAATGCCGAGGAACTAAGAGGCGGCCGCGAGAGGGTCTTCTGAGCTGAGCTACAATTGAGTGTTGCGAATGTGCAATTACAGCGTCCGTCCTGCTGCGCGCAGCGGCAGTTTGGGCGTCGTTCAGACCGGAGCCGTCGGAGTATCAGAGCGTCGCTGTGTAATGGTCTAAAAATATCAAGATGCCGACAGAAAAATCACAAAAAAACAAGGATCTAATCGAACGAAGTCATCGCTCACTTTGTTTTTGGCGCGTTTGGTCTCCTGTGGGAAGACGAATTACACTCCAAGGTTTGGAGAAACGTGACGAGCACGTCGCAGGCTGCGGAGGCGTCTGACACGAGAGCGCCTCAGCCGTCGCCTCTGTGCGGCGATCACGACGAGTTGAAACGTTTGACGTTCGTACAACAAAATAACTTTCTATTTCTAAAGAGGTAAAAGAAATCCACATTGGTGGAGTGATGAGTTTATCGTTGGTCCTGACAGGAAGCACAAGCCCACATGTTTGTTTATGCACTGAAGCTGCAGGCTGAAACCCAAGTCTCAGGCCGATTGAGAAACGCCGGTCTGTATTCGCGCCGATCCGACACAGTTGCACCTCGACGGCAGTCCGAGTCAGAACAAACCACGCGGATGTGTCTCTGCTGCTTTGAGGACGCGATGATAAGTGATGCTTGTGGCGTCTGGACGGACGGACGGACGGAGGGACGGACAGAGGGAGGGACGTCTGTGGCTCGCTATCTCTGTGAGCCAACGGCTCAGCTTGTTGTTTCTGAGAACACAAAGTTTCCATCTGGACCGGAGACCATCAGATTCAATTAACGGAGCACAAAGCCCACAACAGCACAAAAAAGAAAAAAAAAAACCTCACCGCATTCAATAACACACAGAGAAATAAATAATATGATTCAATAAAAAAGACAGAAAAAAACAGGGAACAGCAGCTTTCAGATAGCAGAATTGGGCCCATGAGGCATTTTGATTAAAAATATCCACTGATTGCTTCCTATCTACCTTTTCATTTTCTGTGCAGGGCTCTAAAAAAAAAAAAAAAAAAAACAGCCCTGAAAGAACAGGGACACATTCGCAGTCACGCCGACGCCCCGGCCACTGTTTTGCTCCTCTGAACTCGCCGGAATTGGCCGTAGCTTTAATCAAGGCGCACACAAAATTGGGTTGAAAAAGTTAAACGTGTTGTGACGAGTCTTGTTTGTGGCTCGGTTATTAACTGCGCGCCAACCGTGCATCTGTTGCAAAAATAATTACGTTGTCGGGAAGCGCCCTCGCACAGCACAGACAAAAATAGCCAAGTTTGAGAAGACGAGGAGACGAGGTTTTTTTTCCTTCGGGAAGCTGAAATCAGTTCTCCTGCTCCCACTTCCCAGGCCAACACCTGACAAGATGATTTTAATCACAACCGTTAATGTTCAATATCTTCGACCCTGCTCGTTGGTTGGCTGGTTGCTTCCTCTGGCTTTGAACGGCATCATTTAAAATCTTGACTGATTGAGATGAAAAGCAGGCAGACGCCTGTTACTCTTTTGGCTCAATAATTCCCTCTCGTATGAGTCAGGATTAAAACACCTGCAAACTGGACCTCAGCTTTAACACTGCTATGACAGCCAGCATACTCCAGAAATAGTCTGTGTGTCCTTGTCTGTGTGTG
>JAUESF010000051.1:6997913-7010844 GCA_032274765.1 Malacoctenus tetranemus
TGTGTGTGTGTGTGTGTGTGTGTGTGTGTGTGTGTGTGTGTGTGTGTGTGTGTGTGTGTGTGTGTGTGTGTCCCTTATTATTGGAGCTGTGATTGACCTGTGACCTTTCTTGAGTGTCTCCTGCCTTTCACCTACTGTTATCTGGATTGGCTCAGCATCACATTGTCTATAATTGGGATGAGGGTCGCATACAAAGAGGACGAGGGGGAGTAAAGCCCCTCAGCGTGCGCGGCACCACAAAACCTCCGACTTCATTCAACTCAAACCCAGCTGCACTCCTGATTGTGAGCCCTCAAGACGAACAACGATCACAGTCAACCGTCTGCAGGGCCACTTCTGTTATCTTTGCGTTCCAGTTCTTTCATCCCTCAGACAGCCACAGTGTGAATGGGAGAAATATCCATTTTACAAACCCGCCTCGTTGTCGAGTGAAAATTGATAATTTCTCCGAGTGTGCACAGTCTTAAAAAGATGCTAAACCCCACTTTGAAAATTAAGTGGTTTTGCTCCGGAGCACCAGAGAATGATTTGCACCAGCGTCGCCTGTGGGGAGTCACTGTGCGGAAATGCGCGGTCGGCTTTCGACAGAGACAATTGATCAAAACAGACTAATTAATGTATGTGTTTTACATATATTCATTTCCGTATCAAATATTAATGAAAATAAACGTATTTGTTTTTCAAATGAGCACGAGGCTATCAAATATTTCAGACACACCTCATTAAAGATACAGAGCCAAGAGCGAGCATGCATTTTTAAAGGGCCACGATTCACAATGGCATCTCGCAGGGTTGGCTGCTGAGTAGTGTGGCCTAGATCAGCTTTTTAAGAGGAGGGGGCGGGGGAGGGGGGGGCTGTGAGGGAACAAGTTTTGGTTTTGTCTCAGAGTCTAAACCTCTTGTATTTTTTCCTCACACTTCCTTTAAAGCAGACTAAAAACTGTCGATGATCAGCAGGAACAAAGCTAACAAACAAGAGGGTGACATTCCTCCAAACCAGCTTCTGACCTCCATGATGGAGGTCATTTTAGCAGTAAAACAATATATTTTGTCATCACAATAAGGAGACAATAAGGAGAGCTATAGTTCAACCATTTCTTCAATGATGAAGGGAAAACAAACAGCAACTTATTTTGCTTATTTTGACCGTCAACAGTCTCCTGGTTTAAATCATTTTCCTACCCGGCCATGAAAACACAATGAAAAACACACTGATCCTATCAAGTGTTGTGCTGCATTGCATTGCATTCAGAAGCAACAAGAACCTCCAAGCTACAGTGGCCCTGAGGTGCACATCACCACCACACATCACAACAACTAAACAGAAAAAACAACCACAAAGCAGAAAACACAACAAAAATCAGGAAACGCCGCATCAATAACACAAAGCAGAACAGGTGCTTCATAACCTGTGCTTAAGAATCATATGAACTTTGTGTGAACTTTCTTTTCTGCTGAGGTCTCTCCACACTGCGCTCAGGTCAACCCGCAGGTTCAACTCCAGTCTAATGAGCCGCACCGTGCCTGTCAATACTCATTATTGCGGTGGGTGTCACTTTTCCGATCGCTCTTGGTTATTACCAGCACAATCCGATGCTGAATTTCAAAATATAACTCTTTTGAAAATTGGTGTTGGTCACAACCAGGGCGACGAGAACGCAGCTTTTATTTTGAAATTAATTCGTTCTTTGAATACCGAGTGACACCTACTGGTAGGTTGAAAGATGGCATCTATCTCCTTGTTTATCTCACTTCAAATCACCCTGCAAAGGAACTGTTATCTAGAGAGATGTGTCATTCTACACTTGCTTGAAATATAGCTCCACCAGTGAAGTGCTTTGTTCAACTAATGGTTCAAAGGAACATGATTCTACGAGGAAAAGTTCAGTGACTGTTCAGCTTCTGACTGCATCAAGCAATCAGCTTCATGGTCCTCCTGCTGAAACATGATCGATGCAGCCTGAGCCGCTCGGCCGAAACGCCCATTTGCATCCAAGCTTGTTTTCAGAGGGTTCAGCTGTCACCGATTTCAAAGTAAATTGCATTCATAATATTCAAAGCGGTCGACGCAGCACTTGAAGTGGCGACGCGAGCTAATTTGTTTGTGGTTCTACATTGTTGCGTTGACGAGCTTCATCAGTGTCGGCGCTTATTCAGTGGAAAAAAGCCACATTTCATCGGCTCGTCACACCAGATCAATCAGACTCGTGCTGAAACCGGATGAATAATTCAGAGGCAGCCTGGCGTCAGACACGTGCGGCGGTGGGTCGTGAGGGGGGACGGGCAGTCGTTCGATGTTTCTGCTGGAACCGAAAGCTCGAGAAAGTCTCTGCAACCATCACACCTCCAACTTTGGTGCTTTTATTCACATGATTAAACTTCCAACATCAACTGTCAAACACTGGTTAGTTTATTCTCATATTTAATGCTGTCACACCACCATGCTTTTTTCTCTGCCATCTGTTTTCAGGATGATGGTGAGTGAACTTGTGGCTGTTGCCGGGTCCAACCAGCAGGGGGAGCTCTCTGAGTGGGATCAGGTGTTGGCAGGAGTCGTGATCACCAGTTGAGGTTGTGACTCATTTCTCAGTACCACGGTGTCCTGTGCCTTCCACGTGGTGCTGAGTCACCCTCTGCTGGGGAACGGACATGCGGGCCAGCTTCTGACTGACAAGTCCCTCACGCACACGCGCACACACATACGCAGCTCGGTGTTCGCTGTGGAGTGCAGGGTGCTGACACTGGAAACTGGCAGGAAATTAGATTCCAGTAATTAAAAAGGTGAATCAAAGAATGAGGGACCTCTTAGACGGTTTATTACCAGTACTGTTAAAATGTCACCGCCCCTCGATTGTGAACCCATTTGTCAAAAATAGGGGATTTGACATAAAATACATAATGAATCAAAGGACTGCTTTGGCCACATGGGAGTTCTCCCCCCCAAAAGATGTACCTAATCATACTGAAGTACATTTCCACTGTTATTTACTTTTAGTTTCATGATCGTAAATCACAACGTCCACACAGTTTGAGCTAAGAGTTTATGTCTTTAATAGGAAAAAAAACTATGGTTCATATCTGTATTTATTTGCCTATTGTCAGTGTAACTGCTGTATAGCTACTTTGACTCAAGTACTTGATCAAATGAGGTGCAAACACAGAAAAACAGAGGCGCAAGCTTGCTTTTTATTTCCATTTATTTACTTTAAAGAACCAATACGAATTGGGGATGTTTTCAAAATGGGTACAATGATAAAAAACTGACCATTTTCATTCTTCTCCAACTTGTCTTTCAGATTGGATCGTAGGCTCGGCGCGCGGGTCTAAAATGAGCACGCAGCGAGAAGCCCTACTGTAGTAGCCCCGTCACGGACAAGTGGGTGAAAGCAGGAGAAGTACCTGGTGTAGCAGTCGGCTTTCTTCTTGGGGTTTTTGTTTTTTTTTTCCTGTATGGCTGCTTGATTGAATGTAGCATGTGTTTGTACGTGTACGTGTGTGTTTGTGTGTGTGTGTGTGAGATGCTCAGCAGGGTTTAAATGAGGTGGACTGATTATTGCACTCCAACAAGAAAAAAAAAGGTAAGAGAAAAAAAAAGACGACATGGCTCTCAAAGGATATCAACAAAAGATTGGATAACAAAGTGTCCTTGCCCCTGCCAAACTCTAAACTGTCACACATATATCTCGTGAATAAATATTGTCGACATATTCAACTCGGTGAACTCCGAAACTGAAAGTGACTCGAAGCGAGTGAAGGGTAGAGGGAGGGGGAGGAGGAGGAGGAGGAGGGGTTTACTGCATTTTCAGGTGAACCTTTGAGTTTTGTGCAAAAAAGACAGACAGACAATGTTGTGTTCAAAGTTTAAAAATGGTTGCTTTAAAAAGGTACATTATCTTGGCCTAATCGTAATTTCATTCGTGGAAATAAAAACTGGAATATAACATCATTTCTTATCACCATGTTTGTGTAAAAATAAAAATTCACAAAAAAAATGTAGATTGTTATCCCATGATTACAACTGAAAAAAAACAACCAAAAAACAAACAAAAAAAAAAAAGAAAAGAAAGGGAAAAACAAACAGGATGGACTCAAGTTGATAAATTCTGGCCCGTGGTTGAACAGTGTAACCGGGAGGCGGGCCGATATCTGTGTGCTTTGTACTTCCATTCATTGGTTCGGCTGGTGGATCCCCAGATCTGGATTCATTCATTTGATCACTCGCTTGCTCTCTGATCAACAAACCATGACTCAGTGTTAACAAATCATCACAATAATTACTGATAGCACTCTCTTCATTTTTTTTGTGTGTCGACTCTCCTCTGGCGGGGAGACTCCCCCCACTGGATGCGCGTAAGAAAGATGCACCGACGGGCAGCCTACTGCACACAGCAGTTGTGGCCGTTGGTATCCTTGAACCGCAGGCGCATCTTGGGTCTGTATTTCTCGAGGTAAAAAAGCTGTTTGGAGTTGAAGGCTCCACGTCTATTCCTGCGAGGAGGCAGAAGAAACCACAGCGAGGCGCAAAAGTTGAATTAATGAACTAAACACAAATATCAACAATGAGGTTTAAAACGTCTGAAATAAACTGTGTGAATCTTTTGACTTCTTTTGGCAGAGGAAAGTGTCTGGTCACACTTCCATTCGTGCAGTCTAAATTCAGTTTATTGGTGGAAAACAAAGAGCTGGCCAAGGTTTGTTAGAGAGAAAATTGAAATCTAATAAAACATAAAGCACAAATTATGTCTCCTATTTTTCCACGCTCTATTATATTTCTCATCTTCAATAATTACAAATGGAAAAATCTAACATTTGCCCTTTAAGCTTTAGATGATCTAAAAAAAAATATTAACTGTACAATTTTGAAGCTATGACACTTGAATTACAGGTGAGCTTTAAATTTAAAATATATATACAGTGTCTGAAGTCCTAGGAGCTTTAACAACCTTTTTACACAGTATTATAAAGCAGCACTGTCGCCATAAAGCCTCCGAAATCTTTGAGGAAAGAATAAAGTTTTTTGTACCAACTGGATAAAAAACACCTTAAATTTTGTGATGAAAAAAAATATAAAATTGGAATTAAAAATCTCAAGCAACACCTCCTAAATTCTGAGTTACGTTTGTTCAACAGTCACTTTGAAGAAACGGGTATGACTTCCAAAAACACATTCTGAATGTAATAAAACCTAAAACAGATTGTTTGAACTAAATTATATTGCGATGTGAATGTAGGTTCATGGAGTACTTACTGCCTTATGAACTGCACAGCATCCTCATACTTCATCCCACACTCAATGAGGGCTAAGGCCACCAAGACCGGAGCTCTGAGCGCACAAATCCAACCGGTCCGTCCAGGAGGAGAGCGAGAGGCACCAGAGGAGGAGAGAAAGAGACGAGAGAATGAGAACCTGAGATTAGACGGCAAGCTTCACATGGTTCCATCGTAGTATGGCGGCAGAGGAGCAGGGAGGGGGGTGGGGGGAGTGGGGGAGGAGGAGGAGGAGGGAGGATGCTTCAACCTGGGAACCAGGCCTGGGAAATCATCAGGGGTGCACAAGTTCACTGTTGCCCTGCTGGGGCACAGCGATCACACCCGGAGGCTCGCACACATAAACACACCACTGTGATAAGTTACAGTAAGGCAGCCTTCTCCTTTCTCACCAGAGGAGATAGAGTGAGAAAAGATAAACAGTCGGTGGATCCCTCTGCAGGTCGACGCGCCGTGCTGACGGAGCACTTCCCTCTGCAGCTACGCGCTCTCTCTCCCTCTCTCTAGTACCAAACTCTGAGCAAGTACGTGAAAACAGCAAGACGGGGAGAAACAAAACAGTCACAAACAGCGAAGGGTAGTATTAAAGAAAAGGAGAGACGGGAACAACACGGCACGGAGCCACTGCTGCCGCCTACACCCAGGGCCTGCTCGCTTGGCTTTCATGAAGGAGATCAGAATGAGGGGCTCCAGAAAGCCCAGATGATTGCAGAGAGCGTGTGCGCAGGCAAGGGGGGGGGAAAGAAGAGACGGATTCAGCAAATGCCAATCTGACCAATACTGGGGAATTATACAACCTCTGGAATGCCACAGCGATGCGAAACGCTCGCAGCCATCGAGAGAAACGATTGGCCAACTGTGCACTTGTGGTCAGGAAAGACATTTTCACAGTCGTTTGCCCACGTCATGCGCTTCGGCCTTCTTTCTTCTTGTTTTTTTCACACCTATGTTGTTACTCAGCATAACTTGACAAGAATTTACCGTCACACTGCTCTGCCAACATGACATCCCCCAGTCACTCTCACAACATAAATATATTTTTCTTTTCTCTTTTCGGCGCTGTTGTAATGAATAATAGATCACTCAACCAGCTGATTGTCTATTTACAGAGCTCTAACAGAAGCAGGGCGAGGAGGCGACCATTCAAGTTACTGAGTGAGTCACGAGTGTGTGCCGGAGATGAAACGAGAGAACGTGGGCAGACGAGCAGCGTGAGCTGAGGAATCAATCAAATCCGGCCGGGATGACGCGCTTTTGTTGACCTGCCCAGACGTGAACATCTCCCTCGCTCTCCGCAATAAACCAGACAGGATGTCTCATTAGATCTGGGTGGGCGCACACAATCTGATCACAAATAATCTGAGTGTATGTTCTGTTCGGTGAGAAGCTCATTGCATCGACATCACGTCTTACTTTCGTGCCTGCACACAATCGTGACATAATCACGAGCTATTATTAGGCTAAAACCCAAACCGCAGTCACACTTTTGACGTCACAACGAACCATGAAAGTTGGATGCGGATGTTGCGCGCTTAATCTTGGAAAGTATTTCCTCTTACAAAACCCAAAGTTCTATTTTTTTTTCAAAGTCACATGTCTTCTTGCTTTATCACGAGACTAGACATTTCCTTATAGATTAATTTGTATGATAATCTACAGATTCTGACAAGCTCTAAAACCTCAATTAGGACATCAAACCAACGCTAAACACAAAAACCAACAAAAAAGATCAAACATCAAAACCAGTTGTGCTGAAATGCAACTTTTGCAACAATTTTTGGACAACTTTGCACAGTAATCAACAGACAAACATAACACAGTATGATGATGGCTAAATTAGGAGACAAGGCTTCTACTTCAGAGGATTTTGATGATGCTTGTGTGGATCTGCATATGAGCATCTCTGGGATCAGTGATGGAGGAGAGGATGGAATAAATCCTGATCAGAGCAGCAGAGGGACCATCACACTGACCGCATAATGCTGACAGGAAGAGGAAACAGGATGAAACACCTGTTTAAACGAGCTGCAGTACACAAGAGACGAGCTGCCTTTATGATTTGGAATCCAAACAAGCAAGGCCAGAAGAATCAATACAGGATATAAAGACAGTGCAACTCTGTTGTTCTTATTCCTAGTCTACCTATCAGAGCTAAATTCAAGCTTGGTCTATGTATGATGGAGGATTGGGAGTTAGACGAGTAAGAGCAGAAGGGTAGAAAGTCCAACAGGGGGACTCTACGTACCGGCCCAGTCCTGCCACACAGTGCACAGCGATGCAGCAGCCAGGTTCCTCTCGAAACTTGTTATTGACCAACTTGAGCCAGTTATCCACGATCTGGGTGGGAGGAGGGTCTCCATCATCGAAGGGCCAGTCCTTCAGCGGAAAAGATATTTTAATACCAAAAAGCACTGAGTAACAACTTTTGTTCGGTGTCCGTGTGTGTGGATTCTCACCAAGACTTGAATCCCCTCTTTTTCTACAGGAGCTTTATCGTAGGTGGCATCACAAACTCTCACCAGGGTGTTCACCTTGAACTTTTTTAGCTCCTGGGGGACACAAGACAGAGGATTTTAGACATTTTGCCTGTGGACAAAAGGGGACAGACTGGAGGGGGGGGGCGGGCGGGGGCGTACCTCGGTGAACTTGTTTAGCGTGGCGTTGGTGGGGTTGTGGGTGATGAGGAACCTCATGCACTCGTAGGTAATCTCGACTGCAGCGGGGCGGTTCATGTTGGCGAGACGGCTTAAAAAACAATTACAATACAAAAACTCTTACAAAAAGCGACTTTGGCTCAGAAGTCAGCAAAGACTGCGAGGAGGCTGTAATCAGGTGAGGGGGGAATAAATAAAGATGGCAACATGTGACGATGGACAGGTTCAGGACGACAACAGATGGTCACTATGGGATGATGCACACACAGAGAAGAGGCTAACAAAAGGGATCGACTAGTCCACTTTATCCCGGGAAGTACAAAAAAAACAAAAACAAAATATCAATGAGTACAAAAAACTTAAAATAAGGGGGAGGAAAAAAAACAGAAAAAGATGAGGAGACTATCCAGGAGTCATCCAATGAGTTTACCCCATTCAGGAGAGCTGTTTGTGATTGGCTGTTCGAGGAGAAAGTGGAACGCAAAGGTTACTGGTAACGCTTGGGACGGGGCAGTGCGATCGGTCTGAGGACTACGCGATATCCCAGAGGGCCTTGAGAAAAGTCAGCAGTTCCTAGTGTGCTGGCAGTCAGGGGGGCTTCCGGGTAGCGTAGTCCCTCAGGGGGCGGCCGATTCACTTCTCCACGGAGGTGAGGTGCTGTGCCTGGCAGAATTCTCCGCTCACACACGCCATATAGGTACGGCTCAAGTCAACACGGAAACCCTGCAGACAGAGAGGGGGGGGGGGAAACATCCATATTAAGTCACTCTTTTTATGGCAAGAAAAATGAATGTAAGTGGATCACATTAAAAATCAGGAGTATACTTGAGCACTGACTTCTAAAGTGTCTTAAGGCAATGCTCGAGACAAGTACAACAAATTAGCTTTGGCTATAAATGCTATGATGCGTGGCATTGATTTATGCTACATGGCTCTTTTCATAAATAAACATCGAAATAAATTCACAACAGCTAAATTTCTCTTTCATAAGGCGAATGTTTACTTTATTTCAAAGCAAGCGACCTTTGGCTAGACTTGCTATAAATAGCCCTGTAAGTTTATCCAGCTGCCGTTAGTAAACACTAATAATGATCACTACAATTTTGAATGTCATATTTAATTTGATTACAAGTACTCATGACATGTTCTGTGGGCTGATTTGTCCGACTGGTTTGAATCCAAAGTGACGAAGAGGTAAAATTATAGGATCCCACACTTTTTAATTTAGCTTTGTCGTGATTTCTGCGACCCATTTCTTCCCCTACCTTGACGGAGTTTAAACACAATCTGCCCTCAAGCTTTAGGCAAAAAGTCTCAGGGTACCCAAGTACTCAAAAGGAACCCTCACTAATCGCTTCCACCTCGCCGGCCTCAGCAAAGCCTGCAGTGAAACGACTACATGTTTGGATTACATCACAGTCAATTCACCACCTGTCACCAAAATGGAAACTAATAACATGTGCAGCGTGGAGTGTGCACACTGTGTCTTTCAGAACAGGTAATGTCTGGTTTGTAACAGGCCGGGGAGCAGGCGGCCCCGAACTGTGCCAAGTCCTTGACAGTCTAAACCCAGCCGCCACAAACTGGCTAGAACCGTCTCAGCGCAACAACATGGGAGGGACGTGGTATGGGGGGTGGATGACGGGTGCTGGCTATCACTACGCACACTACGTACACAAGGTGGTGGGCGGTAGGAAAAGGACTCGGACTTTAGCACCGTGTCAGAGGCAGTAGTCACAAGGTGAGGATTACAGGGTGGGCAAGGCTTCAAACGGCTCCGCCGTTTCAGTCCCACGCTCCCTCTTTTCACCTTCTCGAGAATGACAAGACTCTCTGTACTGCTTGAGAGGGATCTTTCCTTTTTTTTGCGCCCCCCCCCCCCAAACTCAATCCCAACTACTCAGGTGATGTATATGCAAGCTTCAAAAAGTCTTGGCTAACTTGGTTTTCAAGCTCATCAAAAACATCTTTTATTTGCAAGCCAAAGCCATATCTGTGTTATTTCTAGCACTCCCACCCTCATGCCCAGGGAAAACAAGGGTCAGGAGTCGCTGCTTCTCCTCACCTTCACATCACACTCTTAACCCTGATATACAGAGTGAATCTTAACCTGCTGCCACAACCTTCTATACATTCAGAATTTCCTACAAATGTCTCTTTTATAATTGGCCACAGCTACAAAGGCACTCAAAACGGCCTCGATTTTCCTGTTTTCTTCAATGGAGGCCGAGATTCTGTGTGACGCCTTTAATTGCCACCTCTGCGCTGCTGCATGTAGACCACGACTGAACCGAGCTTCTAAAACTTGTAATCCTCCAGAATTCAAATAGAGGGACAAGTCGCGAGAAGGAGGCGGCTGACATGTCTGTTCACATTATAAAACCCAACAGTGGAAAAAGAAATGCAGCTAAAAAAAAAGGGAGGTTGAAACATGAAGAAGCAACTCCAAGAACAAAAGCACCAACGCACGCACCAAGGACACCGCAATGACAGCTTATGCTAAAGGATGAAAAGCAACAGGATTGTGGAGTGTTTCCAAGGCACACAGGGTGACTTCATACACGGTGACTTCAGTCGCTTTTTGTTTCCAAATGCAGCCAATAGAACGATCACAGCAGGACAGAAAAGGCAGACCGGGAGCCCATTTGAAAGTTAGGAGGACACATAAAAAGGAAAACCATCCTTGATGGGGATCATAAGCAACAAGTCAGAGACCGGTGCATTCTGGGAGGAATTCACTGTGTGTCCTTCACCATGCTAAACATACGCCGCCCTGCATTGATCTGACAGACAGTAAAAGCATCACATTTACAAGTGCTAAATCTGCAGCGGTTAGTAATTCCAGTAGCTGACCAACTGGAAGTACCCAGTAACTATTCTGTCAATTAACTATTCTAGTCCATTTTTAAAAGGAACAGAGAGCCAAACAAACTTCTTGGGTCATATGAGAGTATACGGAGTATTTTTGGCCTGGCAATGTTTCCCACATGTTGAGAATTTAATTGTGGTGAAGGGTGGCTCAGCATGTGACTGATGTGCAGCTAACCGCTCATGGAAGGAGAGTGAGCTCTGTTTATTTGGTTGATTTGTAAACCAGCAAGTAGGTTTTTAAAACCTCTCACATGACAATCTACTGGTGTCACCTCAACCCCTAACACTCAAATTAAACTTGCCAAACAGATTCACACCATGAAGCTTCGAGCGAGTACTCTGGTTACTGCAGCACAAGACAAGGAAGTGCCAACAAAGAGGAAACTGAAAAATTGTGTAATAGAGTTCGACAGAAAATGTAAAGAACTTGAAATGTATATAGGTGTGTTTTTAAAAAAGCATTCAAATAGAAAATTCTACTAAAATCTAAAAACATTTTTAAAACTTTGGTTGTGTTCTAAGGATACTGATGTCAGATCTTCAGGCATATCTGGACAGGTTGTGCAAGTAACAATATGGAGAATGCACTTATTGCACTCAAGCTATTCATGCAGAACTGTGTAACAAATATTAATGATGCAATATAATAATATTGGTTGGTGCTCTGCCAAACACAACGGCCTGATCTTAAATATACATGTGTGCTGGCAGAACACAATGTTCGTACTGCAAATGAATGAAAATTTTCACCCACGGTCTTGTTTAAGCTCCACAAAAGAGAAGTGGGTAAGCTGTGGTAACATCAGGACAACCCAGCTGCCTGCCTTCACAACATTGTCGGGAACGCATGCAAATGACTCTTGAAATTTGCAAACTGGTTCTGCAGTTAGACACCGCACAGATGCAGGAAGAGCAAAACAAACAGGCATGTAGATACAAACCCAATCTGTGTGTAGAGGCAAAAACATGCTCAACCACACAGGAAACGAGCAGGAGTGGCTATGAAAGCTTTGACAACTTCATGCTGGGAATGAGGCGACAACCTGCAACTAAGTAGAGCACAAATAGAAAACAAACCTTGCTTTTTAAAAACCTTCTTGTGAGCATGCTCTGCGTTAAGTTTGTTACTAACTCTATCTGAAATGAGCAAATATACAAATTAGACTGACTGTTGTGCTTTCTCTGAAAAGGCAATATGTAAAGCATATCTGGGTTACACTCAGTATTTTGTGCATGCACATCTATGTACAAACATATATTCTAAATTGGGAGAAAGGTCACTGAGCAAAGACAGAGGCCCAGAGAAAACTCCCTTGGTGCCCTGGTGCACATCACGTGTCCTGCTGCTGGAGTGGAGCTGCAAACCAAATGGAGAAGGGAGACTCAGACAGGGTGAAAGAAAGAGAAAGTGATAGAGTCGGAAAAAAGGACTGACAGAGTTGATACTGAGAAGGCTCTGAAATCAGCTGGCCCCTCCTGGAAAACTCCTACAGTGACTCAGAAGAAAGAACAGAAGGAGACAGATAGTGCTGCAGTAAGTGTGAGGGAGCAGCGAGGTAGCGCCATCCCCTGATAAGGCTTGCAGTATCTCGGTACAGAAAAGGCCACACAAACCTAAACAGGTGGCAAATGAATGGGAACCAGGGCATGGGGATCTTGCAACTGCTAACCCATGATACCAGAATGGACCACCTGTCTGATGGGTAGAGTCAAGTCTGACAGACCACAGTTCAACAGCAGGATGGTTTGAAAGGAAGAAAAAGGCTTTAGCAAAGCTCGTAACAACAATAGACAGCCCACTGCGAGTGGAAGTTGTAAAGTTATCGCGGCTTAAGTGCATGAAGTGAGAGTTGCTAATTGAAAGCCTTTCACCGTGTTAAGGCTTTTACTGCCGTGGGACTCCGTAAGTTTAAAGCTAGAGCAGTGAGAAGCTCCAGCTGACACCTGATAGTAGTCAGGTGGTGTGACTACTACTATATACAGTATATACACGCTATGTACACTGGGAACATTGCACAGATAGCCACAGGGTGGCTGGGGGTGAAACATTTGCCACAAATGGGAGGGGTGTGTGTGTGTGTGTGTGTGTGTGTGTGTGTGTGTGTGTGTGTGTGTGTGTGTGTGTGTGTGTGTGTGTG
>JAUESF010000051.1:7010944-7025239 GCA_032274765.1 Malacoctenus tetranemus
GTGTGTGTGTGTGTGTGTGTGTGTGTGTGTGTGTGTGTGTGTGTGTGTGTGTGTGTGTGTGTGTGTGTGTCTAAAATTAGAAAGTAAAAACACACACAAGAGTGGGTAGAAGTGGTGTGTGGACATGGAATATCCCGACTGGAAAGGCTTGGTGGCACAGCAGCCTTTACACAAAATGTGGAATTTCTGAATCCATCCCCCTCTCGTTTGCAAAAGATGTTAGTGTTACACGCATCCCTGTCTGGTGGTTTGAGGTTGTGTGTGTCCCTTGCTGATGTTTTGTCTGGAGTCAGACTGGGCATGACCAGACTGTACTGCCTTGAAGCAGCTGGAGTGCTAATTTGCTGCGTGAGATCCAAGTGGGGTGGCAGGGGGAGCGCCTGTCATCCATGGTAACATGGACACTAGGCAGAGAAAGGAAGGAGGGCAGGTCAGCAGAGGCCTTGTTCTCCTTAAAATGAGAGCAGCACCCACTGCACACAAAAGTTACCGGCAACTACAGCACCGTTATCCACAGCATTTACTTGGGCTACAAGCTTTCATAAACACAAATGAATACAAGGTGACAACAAAGTACTGTTTTCTCCTTTCAGTTATTTGATGTGACAGCGATTGATATGAAAGTCACTGAGGAGAATCCAGGGGAAACAAGTGACAGCTGCAAATAAACCAACCGATCCTCTGAATCACTGGGAACAAAGCTGGAGCCAAGTGTCGCAGAGGCGTGTCTCCATTCCTGTGGCCTCTGTGGTTGCCAAATAAAAGATAACCGATAGGGCGAAAAATGTCAAAGAGGACAGGGACAAAAGGATAGATTAGGAAAAGAAAGCTGGTCAGATGTCGTGTGGAATAGAAATGCCAAGGAGGACAAAACAATAGATTAGTTCAAGTAAACAAAGAGGAAGAACAAAAGGAATACAGGGAAAAAAGTCAAGAACTCGGGCTATGGGCAAGATAAAACAGGGGATCACACCTGTCCATTGGACCAGCTGGTTCCTTGCAGTGACGTCAATGTCTCCGTCTGATCCACGTGGGAGGATCTCACCTCTGATTGAAACTGTCCTCAGCCTAACTGTACTCACACCATGAGCAAGAGACAAACCACTACCTATTGTAAGTGTCACCCTGTGACAAAAAAACAAAAAAAAAACAAAGTTGGTTGAAAGATTTCAAAAACTTGGCTACAAAGACAATGAACTGAAGTCAACTTCATAAAAAAAGCAGCCCTACAGACACACACGCCAACTTGTAGCATGTTTGTGATACTTGAGCCGTTTGGAATGGCTCCGGGGACAAGTTTGCAGACTTTGGTGCAATTGTTTAAAGTGTGAAAGCTGGTGTCAAACTGGGTGTGGGAGCACTCTGGAAGCTTGCCACGGCCAAGCTGGTACCCCACTGGGTTACCCTTTCCCACCACCAACCGATCAATGTCCAGGCCAAAGAAGCACTCACTCATGGCAACACAACCACCTCAAACAAAAGCTGTGAGACCTCCATCTCTGGCCCCACCACCCTGTGTCCAATCCTGAGTGCCAAAGCCAGAAAACCACTGATGGCGACATCTCAAGTGTCTCTGGCAACTGAGTAGTAAGTCTTCCAGGGCAGTAAGACCAGAGATTAAACAGCTCACGATAAAATTGGGAGGTATAACAAACAAAAAAAACCCAAAAAAATCTTTTGAACAATTTCATAAATCACATTCACTGAAACAGATTGCACAAACTATTACCTCCCTCAGAAAATGTTAGGATGCAAATAGTAAAGATCTGCATGGACCAACACAGGCTTTTCTTTTTGTAACATCTGCTATAGTTAGCAGGAACCACTGATCCTGTTGGAAGGCAAACATCAGTTAACGTGGAAACAAAGACCAACAAAACACTCATTTGTCAGCTCAGCCACTGCACACGTGACAGTACCTCTTTGGCAGGACACCTAGTTTCACATTATCCATACAACAAGGCAAAACCAAAAATTTGTCCCTGAAATGCTGCATTATGCCATATGCAAGAGGCAGGTATGCTAAGAACCTTTGTTTTTTAAACTTACTTTACTTTGTGCCATTAGATCATCATTTACCATTATGTTTTAAAAGCAGCACTGCCTGAGTACAATGAACCCACATGAAATTAAATGCAAAGTTCGTGAAATTTAAATAAATAAATAAATAAATAAATAAATAAATAAATACGAATGTATTTTTGGTTGAATATCAGTGGGTGCGTGAAAAAAAAGTCACTTTCAAAAAAAAATAAATAAAAAGAGCTCCCTTGGCTCCATGGAGACAGTATGACACTAAAAGGGCCTGTCAATGCAGAGGGTATCGTGACAGGTCACTGCACCATTTAGCAAACAGAGCACACATAAAAAATGTTTAGAAAAATTGTGTGTGCGTGGCGCTCCCTTGACATCGATCATGCCAGGGGGAAAAAAAAAGCAAGCAGGAACGCAAACATACATACTCAAATACAATAAAGTGCTCTAGTTAAGCTTCAACTCCTTTTTTGAGCCTCACCAGTTTATCTAGTGTAACAACCAAGACACTTAAATCCCCAGACATGCCCAGACAAGACGGCATTGAAAGACTGGAGCTTGTATGCAACTGTTCACTCTGACAGAGTTCCCGAACCTCCGTGGTGCCTCTCATGAGCTGTGCACTCTTGGGAATTTGATCGCAAGCAGCTCAGGCTGAGAGTGTATTTCGAGTCAGTAAATTCTGTGCGACTTCCATGTTTTGTTGACTCAATACTGCTGATGCCCCAGCCTCTGGTTTTTCCAAGAACCCATTTCCAAGAACATCATCTTCACTCCACCTGCCATGTGGGTGGGAACAGGTTGGAGTAGCAGGACAAGGTGTTTCTTTTAAGACGTCTGAGAACAAGGAACACATTTTTAATAAACTAATTAGCTGAAAAAAGTTGCTCTAAAAACAGTCCGAATGAATCAGTCCATTGCTAGCCTTTTGCCCCAAATTACATAACTGTGGCAAACAAATAAAATGACATCTGACGTGCTGAATTGCCACTCAAAATCATGGCATTTACATCATTATAATCTTTGAAACACAAACAGCACATGCAAAGTCACCTTACTGTGCAGCAAACAGTAGTGGGATTCAATTAACAATCTGTTTCAAAGAGCAGATAGCGCACAAGTCAACATAATCAGGTGAAAGAGGAGCGCAGCTGTTGATAAAACACGCCGAGCCAGTCTTCTCACCAGTGGATTTCATTGGAAAAAAAGACACAATGTTGTGGCTCGTTCCACTTTAGAGCAGCATGACTGCAAACGAGTGACTTCAATGTAGGTAGAGGCAAAATGACGTGGGTTTGACATGAAGCTGCTCATTGGGGACAGCGCGAGTTGTTGTGCGTCAATATTGACACTTTCATGCCAATAAAACAAGTGCCTCAGAGCTGCCTCAAAGAATACTGGGAAAATTTACAGTTGCAAACAATGTATCCAGCAATGTAGCTGTTACGCAGCCTTTATTTAAACACCAAGATTAACGGACTAATAAATCTGCTACCAACTATCAAGTGGGTGAGCGACTGATTTTCAGGCAACGAGCCCTGCACATTCCCAACTTTTTATCCCCGACATAAGCTCTCAGAAAATAAGCATTAGAATATTTGACTAAATGATCCTCGTACTGTCTTGTATATTGTCGTCAAAAAATACATGTGCCACTGTTATTAAGAGCAAACAAACATCTAAATACAGGTGTAGAGAGGAGTAAACCATCTTCTGTGATTGTGTGTTTTCCCAGGAAAGCGAATTTAATGCGTGTTTGCATGTCCAATAAAAAGACTACCTGCACTTTGGACATCATCACCCAATCGGAGCCTTGTAATTGTGACATGAGTCACAGCCGGTCGTGTCTGTTCTCACCTGTCATTTTGAAACCGTGCTCAGAGCATGTGACTGAGCCTTGTGGTTGTCTTGGAAGTTACTGTCGATGAGCTTTTGAAAGGGTGATACCTAAAACCCCTCAGAGCTAAAATCTCTAAGCTTCGGCCAGCACAATATTAATACTGACCTTAAATACATCTGTGGAGCAGATAATATCTTTCATGTTTCTTATTCTAAAAATGAGCAAACTTCAGAGAAAGGGCAACACCAAGACTAGCCACTTGCACAAAGATATAAGACAGACTGGACTGTTTGATCATGACAGAATGATCTTGTATTGTGTATAAGGCTTTTTAAAGAGCACTTCCTCTGATGCTTGCTTGCCTGTAAACGAAATAACACATCTCTCCTGTTAGAAGCTGCATGTGGGTGGACACTGTTTGATCAAGCCTAGAAATAGGTTGGGGGTGAAGAATGACCGTCTATAAATGCAACGCTGCCCGCCAACAGAATGCACAAATATCTTCAGGACTGCCCACAAGCTGGATTCCTTCACTCACAACAGACGAAGGTTTTTCTAGAATAACCACAGCATCACAACTCGTCTCATTCACGAACGAGACACCTCTCGATGTTCCGAGTCTTAGTGAACCCCCAAGATAGACAACACTTCAAACTACTGCCAGTTTGTTTAACGGTAACGTACGGTTTGTGAAGAGACGCCAGCTTTGATATATCCTGAGGTTAAGGCAAGAATAACTCCACTCTGTTGTAGCGATGCAGAGTTTTTAGGCTGACAAGCTTCAAATATTAATGTGCTTTGAAGTTTAGTGGTAGTGCCAGACGGCCTCCTCAAGAATGACTCATGCCTGTCGGACGGTCTGAACCATAAAAAGTAACTTTCATTGAGGATTTTGGGAAGGATGACAGCCTAGTTTGCTTTAAAATCCATTTAGTCATGCTTGAATACAGTAGCACGGATGCAGCTTCACTTGTTCAACAACAGCTATGAATATCTTTGGGACGTTTCTGAAATTTACATTATTAATCAGGTACAGCAGAATAAATCTGCACAAATTTGTATGAGTAGTTTGTTCCTCAGATTTTAGGTCAGACAGACCAGTCAACCTTTTTGAGAAGACAGGAAAAAGGCTCTACTGTTAAACTGTAGTGCACAGTGAAGGTCAGATGCATTTGACAGAGGAAAAAGAAAAATTCAGCTTCAATTTTCTTGAAAATCAAGTGTGGCAGTTCTTACCAAAACCTGCCATCTGTGAATTGTACAAACTGTGGCAGCAAGAGCTGCTTACCAGAGAGGACACACCTCATTACTGTAAATGATAAGCTGCAACGTTATCTCAGCAAGGGAAGCGGATGTGAATGAGTGCGATGCAATTATCAATGTTACCTCAAGTCTCCTTATTTGGAGCATTTTTTGTAAATGCAGAGCACATGTAATGACTGGCTGTCTACTTCACTTTTATTCTAATAACTTCCCCATTTTCAAATTTAACATTGCAGCATGCTGGTTGAGCATTTAACCTGTTTTAACCTGGTTGAAATGCTTTAATACATTCAATCTTGTTTCAATATGCACACACTTGAGTTTGATGGGTTTTTATGGAACCAGTGAACTCACTGAAAATGGTGATGATCTAGAAACAGTGAAAAGATGAAAACAATCAAAGAAGTAAATCGAGACAGGCTTGTTTTTCATTGACCACCTCAATGTCTGACATGATGAATTGATCCACATTGTCTTTGTCCTGTCGAGTGCAACAAGTTACTTCTGTCTTTACTCCAACTGGTCAGGGGTTGATCTTTCTATGGAATACTTGCTATTCTTCTTCTGTGTGTCAGAGTAAACTGGGAAAAGGTGAGGGAGGTGGGAGAACATGTCACCCCCTTCGTTTTCCATGAACAGACACCCCCTCCTTCTACTCACAAATGGCAAAGCCCACTTATCGCACTGCTTTGGAGCCTCTGACTGAGCGCAGATAAACATTGTGACGATCAAAGGCCTCTGATAGAGGGGGGTAGGAGGAGGAGAGGGGGACAAGGACTGATCCATCTCTGGAAAGGACTGAAAGAGACCAGGGCACAGTACCTTAGAAACAGGGGTAAAAAAAAGGGGAAAACATTTGAACAATGACCTTTTCTGTCCTCGTCCAGCTGCCCTGGCTACACTTTTTAATCGAACGCTGCCCAAAATCAAACACCAGTATGTGAATAATGGCATGGGAGGGATCGAGTCTGGATTGAAAGAGCATGGCCGTGCATAATCCAGCAATATTTGAATCCTTTTACAACATTGGATCAACAGGTATTTCTTCCAAAAAGTACTTCAATAAAGGTTTTGTAAAACAAATACGAAACTGTGGATTTGCCAGTGCACAGAGTTCAGAAGGCCTACTGGGCTTGAGCTTGAGAGGATTTTTCATACATTCAACAAGTTTGGAAAATTGCAGTGGGCAAAAATAATACAATCAGCGACATCAATTACCATAAGTTATTTTGCAGAGAAAATGTTAGATGAATCTCTGGCTGGGGGATGCAGCTTTATTCAACTAACGTTAGAACAGCTGAGTACTCGTGACATTGTTATCACAGATGTGTTGTGTGAACAGAACCTAGTTTGTTTGAATAGATTAAAATAGGACTCCCTATAGTAAGAATGACCACTGATGAATCTGAGTGATTTTATCTCTCTCTGTAGACTGGCCATGTCCAGGCCTTGTAAGGAAAACCATGCAATCCTACAAAGCACATTTTCAAGCTATGTCTCTAAAACTAAACAACTTCTGTTTACATACGGGATTATACATTAAAAACTCTCAGCAACTGTTCAGATATAAATGTTAACTTGTTTGAACCTTTCCTGATGGTTTAATGGCTTACTGAATGACTACTGAAAACTCAACCACTTGGAACAACTCCGGATATCATGTCGCAAGGAACTCAGTGTGAGATAAGGTGTCTGACGTGAGCAGCACGCTGCTTGTAAATTTTAAAGTTCCCCTGTGGATTCTGAGCACAAGTAGCTCCATTCTTATGAGTTACATTCTTCTTTGAATCCTGCATTGTTTTTAATCGGCAAATCACACAGGCCTTTACAAAAAAGACCCTCGAGATGTAATCTGTGAGAAAACGCAACCAATGTGTTTAACAGAAAAGATATGCAACGTCATGATTGACCAGCAAATAAAAATTAACATTACAAAAGTAATATTGAGTAGTGGCCACCAACACAGGACCGCAAAGTTTTCAGCTCTGATCAGGAATATGGGTCGCAGGACTATATTCAGCCATCTGAGCTCCTTTGATAAGTCATAATCTCATGTCACAATCCTAAATCTGCTCCAGGATGACATCTCTCAGGACAGTTGAGACACATCACTACAGTGAGCCACACCTCGACAGGTTTGCCAAGCCATTGGTTCAACATGGATTGCCAGAACAGAAGCAGGGCTTAAGAGGGAATCACGAAAGATATTTAGAGCTATGATGCAGAATAGCTGAACGCATACACAAGGTGCTCCTTCCACATTCCAGTCTAACAATTACTTCCACTTTGACAAATAACTGACAACAGCTCCTTGTAAAGGTTAACTTGTTTGAAAAGATGGCAGGTTATAGTTTGGAAGTGTGTACTGTCGGCTCATCTATTTTGTATTGACATGTACCAGAGCCCAATCAGGACATCCCCCCCAACCCCAAAGAAAAAATGCATGCAAATTTCCACCATTGTTTAAAACACAGCTCATGGAGTTTAACACACAAACACTGAGCGACCACCAGAGCTTGAGAGGGAAGAGCATGCTCACATTTTTGCTCCGAGGTGCAGAGTCCCACTGCAACATCAATTCTTCTGACATTTGAAAACCAACTTTGCCTTGTGACAGCAGCATCAGGGGATGCCTGTTGCCATACCAACGATTATCTCTGTGGTGGCAACAAGTGCTCCTGCAGGGAATATGTGTGTCCCTTGTGAAGTGTTCAGAGGAGAGCAATGGTGCTCTTTTTAAACATTCACAAAGTGTAACTGAGAAAAAAAAACAAGCATGACAAGGAGTACAGCACTAAAGTGAGTAACTTTTCAGAATTGATGATTTTATATACACTATAAGTGGAAAACTTTTTCCCCCACTTATGAGCCAACTTCTTTGCCAAAAACATAAAATACATACTCTGATCTCAGATTAGCTCCAGGTAGCAAACCCACCCTTTTAAGGATTAAAACTACAATGAACACGTTAGTTTGGGGTCATGTTGTGAATCGCTGGCACACTTTTCAAGCGTTCATTAAGCTTCTTAATGAAATAGAAGGGGGAAAAAAAGTCCCAGAAAGCATGAAACATAACAGCAACAGGGCAGTGGCAAAACAGCAGGAGTTTGTCAGCAGAAACGCAGCATTCTCAGAACCAACTGTTGCATCAAAGCATTTCTACACCAGAAAGGTGACCAGTAACAAACAGCTACAGACATCAGATCAAATAACAACAACAACGCTGCTTACACGGACATGTGTGCCTAGGCAAAGCTGAAGCTAAACAAGGTAGGCAAAATACAAATGACACAAGAAGCTCCTAATCCTACCTGTTGCTATAGTTTCAGTTGGCAGCCTCGCAGCAGCATCAAGAAGTGTCAATCTGTCAGACACTGCCTGCGCAACAGAGCCCGTGCCTTCGCTTTATCCCAACGCTGTGGCAACAACAGTAAACGAACAGTGCACCGACCAGGGCATGATTCATTAACCAACGCGTCACACAACAGACACACAAAAGGGTGCTCATGGCTACTAATGCTTCATTATATATATTTTTATTCATTGTAATGGCTTCAAAGGATTACAAAAAAAAGTGTGTTCATCTAATCCTCGCTTTTAACTTTGGATTGATTTAAACTCAAAACAATTTCTTTCACTGCAGAGATCTAAGCGAGGGAATCCAAAGTGAAAAACAAAGCCGTTCTGACCACAGCCAGACACCCAGGGGGAAGAACTCGATTTTAAATTGGCCAAATCTGTTAAGCCAGTCAGTGTGGAGCGGGCCTCTTCAACTCTACCTTTCAACACTCACAGTCACCCTGTGGCTAGATGGGCTGAATGCCAGCAGGCTACAACATAGGTGTTCTTCTCCCCCAGTAACCCTCCTTGGTAAGCTGGCGTCAGGTTACTGTACACTGGGTTCACCTTTCACAGTTACGGTAACCAAGGCTGAGAACTTCCCCACTTGTCACGGAGCACTTTTTCAATACTGGCGACACACAGAGGAACCAGCCTTTTGTGGGGAAAAGAAAAACACTTAAATTCGAACAGCCAACACTGTTATCACAACATTAGTCAGCTTATTTATTATCAGGGCACAGTCGAACGTTTTACGCAATACCACCTGCTCTGCAAAAGTCATACAAGTGCAGCAAAAACTCTATAGTGGCGTTTGAGTGGATTGGCGGCTCGTCAAAAACATTGCCCTGTAACTGTTGTTTATGTGACAGAAAGAGAGAGAGGATGACCATTAAATTAGGCAGCTTACAAGCATGCCGACCAAACAAAATGTTTCCCTTTAAGACTGGAGCGACAGGTACCAAGAGTTTGACTTGCCATGTGGCATTCCTTGAAGGAGTGCCCTGAACCATACAAAGCCATGTGTAGCTACAGGGTGTATTGTCAAAATACCTGAGAGGACAATGCTAATTCTAGACTGGCGAGTGTATCGTCTTTAAATTAGCTATGAAATAAAGCAGGTCACCAGTACGAGAGACTTACATCCAGCATAAAATTTGCATCCGGCTTCATGCCAGAATGAACGAAAGACCTTCTATGAAACACACCTATATCTTTGTTTCTCAGCCTTGTTGAAGACCTACCACAGCAAAACTCATCTTCCCTAGTTTCTGAAGGCAATTTGGGTCACCTTGCAGTGACTCATGAACAGGAATGTATAATTAGCTTACCTGCTCCACCAGTTACTCATTGACTCATCCGCCCATGTTGCTGAGTGTTTAAACCAGCTCATTTGAATGAGCTGCCCAGTAGAAAGTACTACCAGGGAGAAGAGACTGAAATCATTGGAAGGTCATAAATTGAAAACTGAGAGGCATGGGAATGTGCCGCGGCCTTTAGTGTCACAGCTGCTCGAGTCAACTTCCTCCCCAAGTGCATTTCCTCATTTCACTTCAGCCCACATGGCTAAATGGTCGGGTGCTTTCCGTTTTAGGAAACCGGAGGAGGCTAAATTACAGAGCCATCCAACCCCAGTGTTACTTACATCTCAGCAGGGAAGCCCAAAGCCAACATACCGACTTCAGTTGGGTATCTATAAAGTCACACACGCTGCAATCCACGCAAGCATAAACATTCAACAGTCAGGACACAGGGGGCTAAAGCGACCACTCCAACTACTTGGTGAAGTGTTAACTGCATATGGCTTTACAGAGACGGGTCAGCCATGCTGTGGCTCAAGATTTGCCACAAAGGGCGGAAGGCACTCAGCTAGCTCAGTCGCCAACCAGTTACCTCCAGTCAAGCTTTTCATAACTACTGACGTCTGTGAGGACCACCAAAGACCACGGCGGTCATACAAACACACTGAATTGCAATCAACTGATCATAGCTCGGACATGAGGGCACCGTCGTCCTCACAGCAAGCCGATACTGATGTTACACGATGAACCAAAACATTACTGAATCCCGACGTTAGAAGACAAATGCTAACGTTGCCTATACCGACACAGATTGGAGAACGTAGGGTAGCGCTAGCTCTTACTGTAGGGTTTCAAAGGCGCCGAGTGTTCATCAGAAACACAGCATTAATCAACATATTGTGAGACCAAGATGGAAAACAAACTTCAGCAACAGCAGGCTGATACAAAAAAACATTACTTGGTGTTTTGTTTTTTTTTAAATTTGGTTGAGAAGTACACTGGAACGCAACAGCCTAGCTAGCAAAGCTACATTAGCTAACAGGCTAGCTTAGCTCCGCACTTTGCTTTTATCGGCAGCGTTGAGCAACCAGTCTGAAGATACGTCGAAAACCACAAGACCGAAGTTTACCAACTTCGAGGCGGCCAGCTCCGACTGGCGACACCATTAAAAATTAACGTCCACGCATGTTACCAGTAATTTCAGCAGTAAACGAAGCCAACCGCCGGAGCCACCCTAAGCTTTGCTGTGGAAGCTAACGTTAACGTGGCTACACACCGACTCGTCTTCTCGTCATGCAACTTACTTTGGCTGCTCCTGTGTTGTGGTGATCATCAAACAATATTCAAGCCAACTTTTAATCGGGCTCCAGCGGGTCCGTGACGCCCCAATCGTATATCATCACACCAGAGACAAGTTGAGAGAGGCCACTTTTAGTTTGGTGCGGTCATGGAGTACTTACAAAGAGCAGGCTGAACATTGAAATCCCGTGACTACGCCGGAGAAAGTGGAGGGAGTGCAGGAACCGCTGTCAGGTTGCCTTTTTGTTCCTCTTCAATGTGGCAGCCTGAATTCTCGTCGGAGGCTGAGAACTGTTGTTGGGGAGGAGCCTCCTCGCTTTGCCTACAAGTTCACGGACCGTCGGACATTTGACTTTCAAAAGCCGTAGGAGCGAAAAGCAGTGTTTGAGTTTTCTCGTTTTTGGTTTGTCGTACGGGAAGATTTCTCCGCGCTTCGTCTACACTGTTTTCTCAAAACCCAGGAATCTGTCTGCGAAGTGGTCAGTTATCTTCGCTGGGTTTTGACATCAATGAGCATAATTTAAAGCATTTTGTCACGAAAAGCGGACATATTACAAAGATTTAAAGTGAATTGACTTTTATCAAAATTTTAATCTGTTCATTCAAGGAGGAATTACGAGTTCTTTTTGGTTGCGTTTATTGCGTTTAACTGGCAGAGAAGTTCACTTAACTAACCAAAGAGGCACATCTGGCAGCCAACTCAAGTGCCACAGAACAAAAACGTTCTTCAAACTGCCTATCATAGCAACTTTCGAATAATGCAGCCACCTGCTTCTTATCTGCGCTGAAAACACATAAACACAGCAATTCGTGCCTTCGAGGAATCTAATAATAACACGGAGATTACCAAGGTCACGCGAAAGCAACACGGAGAGTCTGGCGTCAGTAGGACGTAAGAAGAATCCGGGTGCACGATGACAGCTCACCATCGTGACGACAGTTCCAGAAAGTAGGAGCACCATATTATTCCCTGCGCTTAATATAAATGTTATGTCATGTTTTCAGTCCAAGCAATGCTCAAAAAGCTCTAAATGCTAATTTAGACGTATGTGCACATGGACAGGGTGAATATTGGTATTGTATGATGTTGTGATCATTTTGATCAGGGTATTTCTTTTATTTACTTCTGTACCCTTCATGTTTATTTTACCATATACATATCTATATTGTGTAGTTCATATGTTTTTACTTATGAATATTGTTTTGGCCCACATTAGGGATCAAAATGTATCCTTAAAGATCTTTGTAATCAGCGTTCTAACAGTCCTACGATTGTTTTCCAAATGTCCAAAGCTCTACAGTTTTCCTTTAATTGCATATCTCCCTCTAGTGTCCATTTTCTTTGCCTGCAACAGATTTTAACACCAGTGCAAGGATAATGTCTTACTGGAGCCATACTCAGGGTTTCCAATCGACTCATGAATGCATTTCCAACGAGGCAATATGTTCGAGCTGCAGCAGAGTACCAGAGGGAGTGCAGAAAGAAACCTGACACCAACGTACAAGAACGTTTTTATTGATGTGGTATCAATACAATCAAGTACTGTAGATTTTGTATAAGCAGACAAACAATCTCAATCAAAAGGAGTGCATTTTATACCCAAATTGTACTGCATAGAGTGCACGCAATTGCCATTTATGACAGAACAAATCCTATACGTTGATACATTGTACATTACACAAATACAAAATAAAAGTCCACAAATAATCCTTCACAAACAACTCTAGAATGCTAACTACATGTTGTAAATGCTCTTAACTCATCAATGCTGTTAAATACAATTTATATGTTCTATGCTTCGGTGGTCGGTTTTGGCATTCCTATTAAATTATCATAAATGTATAAATACATCTTCATTAATTTCATGTGCAAATGGGAATGGCCGTTTGTATTTAATGAATCTAAAACAAACAAATATCCCTTAATAACCGAAGCAAGGTCTTTTGTGAATCAGGTTTTTTTTCTTTTTTTTCTTTTTAATTTTATTTTTATAAAGGAAAAAACAACATTTCAAAGCAGTTTGTGAATGAAGCGGTACATGGATCTCACTGACACTTGTTTGATGATCTGCACACGCGGCAAACTCAGCAAGCAAGCGACATTGTCTATGAAAACATGAAGGACAGAGTGTAATAGGCACATATAACTCTTATCACCATTTCATATGTCCAAAAATAGAAGGTGACAAAACAAAATAAAAAATAAAGCAACATACAGTACTTAACAAACCTTGGACTGCCTTGTACACTCACATGACAACAGAGACACATTGCAGTTGTTGCTGTGAGAAAGAAAGGGTGAGAGTAAGTGCATTACATTGGTGTAAAATACTGATTAGGCCTCATCGTGGCACTACTTTTCCAGAGCCACATGGAGTATCACTGTTTGTTGATAGTAGCACAGCATCAAAGATGGTCTATAAGAGTTTTTTTTGTATGAGTCTAAACGGTATACATTCATCCTAAGGCTCAATATTTGGCACAGTCATTCTGTACAAGGGCATCCTTCCCTCTGGGTTCAACAAAGCTGCAATTCAGTGTAACATGCTTTTGGGTGGTTTTCGTTTGAATGTGATCTGTGCTGTGATCTGTGCAAAGTCACAGAAACAGTAAAATTAGCACCAAGTGTCGATTGCTCAGTTGCAACACTTTTATCCACTACCTAAAATTTTGGTGTTCCAGAAATTCACTCGAAACTTCCCACAATTCATAAGAATTCAGGTTTGTTTACAACTTGGCGCAACCCAGAATAATTAAAGTGCCAATGCAAAGCATGCACATGAGAGCTATCCTTTATATTATTTCATACTGCGCTCGATTATGTCGTTCACTGGACCAATATGCCAACAAGTCTGTTCAGTGTTAACCAGTAATGCTATTATTTATCTCCATGTTTATTCCAGTTGGCTCATTCTCCCATGTCACATTTTTCATCTATTTCTCAGCTTTTTCCCTTACTTTGCAAAGGCATCATTGGAGTACACCTTCTATATTCCTAAGTGATATTCAGAGGAGTTGAACGCTGAAGGTTTTACGTGAAACATTTACCATAATTTCAGTTCTTTCTAAGGTTTTGTAACTCCACTCAAGTTTATTATTATCTTTGCTGAAGTTTTCCTGCATGCCAATGGGCCAGTGTGACACAGCAACACACACACACACACACACACACACACACACACACACACACACACACACACACACACACACACACACACA
>JAUESF010000051.1:7033334-7045966 GCA_032274765.1 Malacoctenus tetranemus
TTTCCTTTTGAAGCCCGAGTAAAGTGTTGAACCTGAGTAAACAGATCCCTCCTGAACATGAGTCATTTTGTCCCGATGAAATCTGCTGCATATAAAAAAAACTTCATGGTATCAAGCTAATCTGACATAATAAGTCATATCAAGGCCGCAGCCTGCGTTTTGGGAAAACAACTTATGTCCGATCTCATAAAATCCTCATTTGCGTCTCGCTCTAATCTCACTCACTTTTGGTAATGCTCCTGTAGTTACTCTGGAAGATTACTCTGCGGTGCAGCAGTTACGCGAACACGAGCTGACATCTTCTAATTTGAAAATTACATTGCATTACACCATACAGTTAATTGGCGGCGGGGTCGGGAGTAATCTGGGAGTTCACAGCAGACTTTAAATCACAAGTACTTAAAAAAAAAGGTGTGTTCATTGCCTCCATATGTGCCGAGCTCGGGCCTGTTTTACAGCTCTGCTGCTGCCATTGTCTGCGAATACTCGGCAAACCACACGGCGAGATAGTCAAATTCTTGTTTCAAAGCCATTCGCCAAAGTGTTTGTGAGTAAGATTTAGTGATTAGTGGTGTCTGTGGTCTTATGACCGTAAATGTCGCCATTCGACGCCCCTGCATAAAAGAAATCAAAGATCCGATCGGGGACTTTCACCTCAGAGCACGACGTGTGAAAAAATGAAGTGAACCCGGAGAAAAGATGTGAAGAGACACGAACAGGAGATGGGGAGTAGCAGCGCTGGTGGGACATTTGTTTGGCCCGACTTTCTGGCTGGCTGGCTGGCAGAGAAGCACGTCTGGTGGGGTGGGGTGGGGGTCTGTGGTTTGGGTGCAGATGCAATTCAACAGGCGGTTCTGGATGCCCACCATTCTGCAGGGCGTCAAAGCCGGCGAGGAACCGGAGCGACGCCGACTCAAACACGGGAGCTGCGCACGAACGGGGGGGGATCAGTCACGGCCGGGCGGCTCGCAGACCTCCACTAACTGTTTATCGAGTGTTTCTGTTGAAAAGTTCTCCAGACGCAACGAAGAGAAAAAGGGAAAGAAAAAAACTCTCACAATCCCCCTCTGGCAGGCCACCGGCACCCGTGCACGCCCTCGCGCACAAGAACACCCACGAAACCAAACACCCAACCGGTGGTATGCATGAGAACACCGTCTATCTGGCGAGTGGTTATCCAGGGTGTCTCGACAACGGTCTGACTCGTTAACTGGTGCCCACTTTCTCATAAAATCAGTCACAGCCAAACCCTGTGAGAGTCGGTCCTCAGACGCACGCAGCATCCAGACTCACTGAGAGAAAGCTCAATCAGCACGCCAAGATGACTCAATAAAGAAAACAGATGAAAACAAACACAAATTCAGCACGAGGGGAGAAGGAACGAGTGGCAGTCTGGTCATCGCGTGTGAACGGAGACGGATTCAGCCATACATCCGATTATCATCTGTACTCTCACTCTCAGATCTATAGATGACAATTTATTCACCGAGTACAGATGTGTTGTACTTGGACGATGCCGACACAAAGATCTCTGTTCTCATGAAGAAAATGCTGACACCCTCCCACTGAAAGGCCGTCTTCTCCTTTTACCATGTTTTAGAGGAGCGGCATTGGGTCGGCGCGCATGTTGGCGAGCCCATGTGAGGGCCAGACAGACAGACATCCCATTTCCCCACTTAGATATCTCACACATCTGCCTCCAAAACCACCAGGTAATCAGAAACCCGCGGCGGTTACCTTTCTTCTCGAACACGAGTTGGACGCCCCTCAGACGGAGCCGAGAAGCTCCACCTGCCGACGGCCAAGGCAGACTCAGCGGCCTCCGCGTCCAAGTTCGGCAGCATCTCAAGTGACCTCCTCAGACGAGCAGAAGAGACGGAGAGAAGCCCGCCGAGCGCCAGCACCGGGCGCACACGTCTCCGACTGCGCCGTCTACCAGCTAATGGAATCAGCAGCGCTGGGGAGGTGAGGATGAAGGTGATCGGCCTCCTTTTTCTTTCCAAAGCCTGCACACATGCGAGTCCAGACTGCCAGACGTTTCCTAAACTACGTGCCACAGAGAGATTATCGGTGCACCGAGCGTGAGGATTCGGTGTCATGGAGGGAAGAGGAGGTGGTTGTTTTTGCGGTGAACATTCGAGCCGCTCCTTGAGTGGAGGAATCATCACCTTAATATAATGTACTCAATTTTTTTCACCCGACAGTAACGGAGGTGCATGCTGGTTAAATAGTTTGGGTGTGACCACAGGCCCGCTCTTAAAACCTAACCGAAGGTTTCAGCTGATTCAACCAGTTTTGACAAACCTTTCGCCACAACCGTGACCATAACCGATCCCCAACTCCGACCACGCACCCACATGGCTGCTCAGCAGTTCCAACCACAATCATCTCTCTCTCTCTTTTACCAAATGCCACTTTTTCTTCGTAACCCAGCAGGCAAATGTGGGAAACTCAGCCACCACAGAGGAAGAAAAAAAGGCCACTCTTTTAGTTTTCGCTGTAAACATTTGTGGTTCATTATTCAATCTATAGTCTAGACACGCGAGGATTAACAGGCCGCACAGATTTGCGGGAGGACGACCTGCACCTGTGGATGCCATAAACGACAGTCACGAGGGGCTATAAACCTCTGACCTGTAAACACGTTTGGTTTTATGCGCGCACAACTGGCCGAGGGAGCACAACAGTCGCACAAGGCCGCTCCTCATGAGGCCGAGGGTGGTTGTGTCTGCTCGTGAGGAAATTGGCCGTGCAGAATGAGGTAATCCCTCCATCATCCCCAGCAGCCCCTTTGAGGTGTCAGCTACACAGCACAATATTTGAGCACAGGTCACAGGTTCTGGTGGCTTTGAACTCAACGGCATTCGAATAGGCAGGGGGGCGGGGGGGGGCAGCTCTTCATGCATGTTGGCTGCGAGGCTTTTGCATATATAATGAGACATCAGCTCTGCTTTTTTAATGTCCAACAGCTGGAAAGTGCATCAAATAGTTTCTTTGGTCACCTCCAAGGAATTTCTTTTAAAAAAAGAAAAAGGATTTTTTTTTCACTCTTTCACATTAAAAGCGTCACTGCTGTGCAATTTGTCTTTCCACTGCATCATGAAGTAATTAATAAACAGCCTGAACTGTACAAAACTGTGTTTTTTGAGTCGAAACATAACCGCCATCTTTTAGGCTGATTCACGCATCACTGTCTACACATTCACAACACAAGGTATATAGAATGACTCACAAATACACACACAAAGGCTCTCAGAAAGCCTCTGACACGCAGACAGCATCCATCTCTGTCTCGTGGCAGTAATAATGATGATATACAAGCCCTGCAGATGACACAAAAAGCACTTTACACTTGAAGGACTCGCCCGCTCCAGCTGTCAGCATCTACATGTCTGCCTGTCGGCCTGTCAGACGATCATTCATCATGCTCGTTGTCTTTCGGCGCAACAATAGGGTTCCCTTCACTCGGCACGACCGCTGTGCACCTCAAAACGCTTCAGAAGTGTTTGTCAGAAGAGGCAAAAGTGACGATCAGTTATTTCAGGCGAGCCGGAGACAAGATGCAAGAAGAGCCAGACTTTATTTCAGATGGAGGAGGAGGAGGGGAAGAGAAAAATCCCTCATAATATTGGAAGAAGATGGAGGAAAAGAGGAGAGCCCCATCAATTCAAGGAAATGGTACCTGTGGAGCGGAGCTGTTTTCCTAACATCCCAGAAGGTTGGAGCGGGCGAGAAAAGTGCCGAGAGGCGTTCAGAGAGGATGGGGTTTATGTTGATGGAGTGTTTAAAGAGGGAACAAGTAAAAGGAAATGGAGGGTGGAGGTCGTGTAAAGTGTGTGTGAGTGTGTGTGTGTGTGTGTGTGTGTGGGGGGGGGTGCAGGTTGAGGGGATGAGATGTGAGGAGGAGGTCAGATGGAGGGTTTTCATTTCTTGATGACTTCATTCAGAGGAACCCATTTAATACCCTTGTGTATTTATCTGAGTGCACGCTAATCATAAAAAACAGGGAGGTGTTGTGTTGTGCATATAAAGAGGACGTGTGTTTGTCTTTGGAGGTGGGAGCGCCTGGGTGTTATTGCACGCGGTCCGCCTGTGCATGCGTGCGCATGTGGACCCAAAGCTGTATGCACATCATGCAGACGTCTTGTGGGGACAAAACGGCCCCCATAAGGTAAATCATTATATCATTTGGTGCAGACATGCCTTCCAGGTTAAAATAAGGTGAGGGTCAGGTTAACGGTAGGGCTAGGCAGCAGAAAGCAAGTCTGCAATTAAAAACAATGGAGGAAAGTCAATGCATTGGAGGCAGAGGTTATGAAAACAGAACAAGTGTGTGTGTGTGTGGGGGGGGGGACAAAAGGTGGAAAAGTCCAAGTGAAGCTAATTAGTGTCAGATATCTCTGACCCTTTTTCATATGTGGAGTTTTCTTGTGTGATTTACAAGGGACCCTTGTTTGCTCTTTTACCTCCAAACTGGAAAAGTTCCGGATCAGTTGTAAGAGATTCATCACGATACAGCAGCCAGACGGGGCCTCCTGCAGCTTTTTCCGATTCATGCTTTATCACTTTATCTCTCCGTGCAACATTAAGGATGAAGCCACAAGTTACTCCTGGCTGGCTTGAGGAGGTGGTGGTGGTGGGGGTGGGGGTGGGGGGGGTATGTAAGCAGACACAGACAGCTCTACCTTTCTCCGTGGCCCGCCAGTGCACCCAAACTCAATACGAGCCTCCTGATTAGGTAATAGAGAGGAAAGAGCGAGAGAAAGAAAATCTCGTAAGGTGCCGTCTGCTTTTAACCTTTCCACAGTAATACGTGTCCTGCCTTTTAATGGGGCAGGACAGCTCACTGAAAGCACACTTCCACACTCACAGCAACTGACATCACCAGCACTTCTCGTTGTATAAAGCAGGGATGAACACAAAGGAAGAGATTTATGGATTGAACTATAGAACTGTAAAGGGAATTGTGTGTGAGGGGGCACTGTGGAGATGACCTCACCTCACAAGGAAAACTTCGAGGACACTCAGTAATATAATCTCCTGTAAATCAGAATGATCGCTCTGTCTCTCTCTGCCCCCCCCCACTCCCACCCCCCCCTCTCTCTCACTCTGCCTCATGGGTCTCCACTGGCAAACTCGGCACTTTTCTCTCCCTTTATTTCCCTTCCTTAAGCTCCCTGCTCTTTGTGCCGCTCATTGCTTGTGTGAATGCTTTTATTGTATGCTGCCAAACCAAGACCAAGCAGGCCGATTCTTTTCCTGCTCTTCATACGACAGCACAGTGATGCTTCAGGGAGGAGAGCAGAAAACAGAAAATTAGATAAAGGAGCGATTATTTTGAGTTCTAGTTGATTCACCATTAGTCACTTTTTCAGTGTTTGGCTTTTTCTTTACAGCGTTTATTGGCAGTCAGAGTGACTCTTACTTTGTGTAAAATGTTCAGTTTCAAGTGTGGGAGGCATCAAATAACTCATTAAACACCTGCCCCTTTTCTATGTTTGACTCATTTCGAGCTAAATCCCACAGAAAGGGACTCGAATATAGAAAAGATGGCCTCATGTTTAAAAGGATCATTTTAAAAGTCTTGTGCTTGTTCGGTTACTGGTGAGTTCACCTTCACTACAGCTGTTTGTGTTGATGTTTTTGTGTTATCGCAGGGTTAGACTGGCAACCAGAGTAAAGCCTGTGTAAGTAACAGTGTGCTGCTGCAGCCGCACGAGACCCCATTGAGGCAGGTATTGAAGATCGGTGTTGGGGCTCTTCGGACGGCACCGTGGTTGGTGCGGGATCAAGGCTTAGATGAATGGCTCTAATGTGCTGGGCTGGGCTCAGTCTGTGTTATGTCTCCTGTTTCTGTGCCACGTCTCCGCGCTACCTTGTTCCCTTCTTCAATGGGGTGGGCGGCGGGAGCCTCTGCCAGAGCGCTTGCCTGTGTAATGTTCAGAACGCGCACGTCAGGGAACGCAAACCTGACAAAGCCGTGGCAGAGGAAAAGAGCCCCCAAACAAGCCACCGCGCAAATGATTCATAATTTTCCCTTTAACGAGATTTGCAGCGAGCTTCGTTATTTCCTGACCGTGTGTCAAAATATTCATGGCGGCAGTTCATCCAAAGTCAAAGACGACTATGGCGAGCAGTCAAAGCCCATGTGGAGAGGGAGAGAGAGAGGGAGCGATCGAGAACGCCAGCACATGGGTCTATTTAAGATTCAGTGCGCTGAAGGTGAGAAATGTTCTGGGGCCCTGAAATAAGGGGCCTAAACCCGGAACAATCACACACCATCAATTGTTCCATTCTTTATAGCCAGGACTGGAAAAATCCCAAGCTGCACGTAGCCGGGGCGAACATCCAGCAGGGAAAAGCCCTGAAAACCCTCCTGTAGTCCGCTTTATCGAAAGGATTCCACAGTCCAACACTCCATGAAAACACTTCACTTCCACAGATCAGACCATCAATGCTGACGGGGGAGGGGGGGGGCACCACGAGAGACAAGGGGCAACTTATGACCATAAACAAGAACAAAGCACCAGGAAGGGGAAGAGAAAACAAGAAGCCATGATGGAGACATCCAGCCGTCACAAAGGGCAGGAAGAAAAACAGAGGGATGGAGGGCAGAAATGAAAGGGAAGGGGGAAAAGTAAAAGCCTTAGCTCTTGATCTCCCCGCTGACCCAGTTCAGACGCATGCCCCGCCAATCATCTCACACACTCCTTCCGCTGGCAGCAGAAACAGCTTCACACGTACATGCACGTGTCACGCACCCGCAAACACACACATCACTTGGCAGCGAAACAGAGGGGGAGGCCTATTTTTTCGGTCCGAAACAGAGAGAAGAGGGGAGAACCAAGGAGAGGTAGAAGGTAGATTATAATTTAATAAGGGGCAGGAAATCTTGGCCAAATCCCCCTCTGGAGGCTACTGCGCTATAGACTGACTGAGCTCCATCTGAATGGGCTCCTCTGGCACAGGCAGCAGGACAGACAACCAGAAAGCAAACAGGAGACCAGGAAGAGAGTGAAAGAATGCATCGCCAAAAAACATTCAAACAAATGCATTTTTGAATCTAGGTGAAGTTGCGATGACTTCTTGGGTGACGAGAGTGAAGCTCAAACAGGAACTCTAAGCTCACGCAGCACAGACTTCATCTCAGAACATGCAGTAAAGTTTGGTGAAATGCTGAGCTTCTTGTATCCACTAATTGAAAGAGATTGTAAAGTGCTTTCACCCTGAAGGTGAATAGCAAGTCTGTATAAACAGCCTGTATCTGTCACACTTGTAGACTAACATTCTTGTTTTCATTTCCATAACTCAACGAGCTGTCACATCTGTGACAATAACATTCACAAAGACATTCAGCAACAACTGCATGTGTTAAAATGCGACCCCTCCCCCACCTTATGTTTCTACCTCATACTATCACCAAGTGGTCATACTGGACCACATGAAGCTGTTACGACCAAAAACCACCAAGTGCAACTTATTACTCAAAAATTCCCCCGTCGGTGAGAAAAGGACTGCGTTAATCACCCTAAAAAGTTGCGCAGTTCAGCCATGAAACCGTCATAAAAGTAAATAAACATGAGGGAAATGACTCAAGCAAACCACTACATTTGAGTAACTGCAGGTTCTTGGACCTCTCACAGGCCAATATGAGGGCCTGAGGCGTGGGCCCGAAAAAACCTCCGCAGACACACCAATAAAAGGGATCCACTAAATGCTAATAAAAAAAACATCAAGAACCGCAAGGAAATAATCCAGCAGGTGGGTGGCTGTTGTCGCTCAGGCAACGCGATGGGCCAAAGGGTCTTTCAACGTGCACGCCATCTGGGTCAAGCTGTTGTTCGTGCAATACGCTTGTGCCTGGAAGTCGCTGTGTACAGCCGTCTCTGAGAGCAGTTCTTGAGGCGGGGGCCTCGGCTTGCTTGCAAAGATAAAGGCGACATCGCATTGTTGGAGCCAAACTGTAACATCTCCCACCTGGTTCTGTTTTCTAATTGGTGGGAAAAAAATCGGTTAAATTCCTCTCTTTGGTTCGACGAAACACTCGCATATTTTAAATGGTAATTCATCAGATGCTTTCAATCTCAGTGAAGACCCATTACCTATTCATTGGTCCCTGGGTTGATTGATCACTCCCTGAAAACCCCTCTGACCCCAGCTGCTCGTTCCAGGCTTCAGACCTATCGGCAGCTGAAAAGCACCCGGCCAAACACCTTGACACACGGGCACGCGCGCACACTTCTCCGCGCTGGCCAGACCACCGGCACGCCTCGCCTCTGACTGCGGGCCCTGCTGAGGCCCACCCCACCCATCAGGATCAATGCAAGTCTTTATTAGCTGCTGGCTAAAAACTGCTGGCTGTGTAAGAAGACCCTGCCAGTTCTGGCCTCACACCTCCCAAAATCTACTGCTGGGCTGTGTAAACATGGCTCTGTGTGTGTGTGTGTGTGCGTGTGTGTGTGCATACACTAAGTGTGCAGACATGTTCTGTCTGTATCGTTTTAAAGACGGTGTCAAACTAAGATTTAGGCAAACAGAGAAAAAGATTTAAAAAGTGGGGTTGCTGGGAGCAGTAGACCGTCATCCAAAACACTCATCCCTGGAGCTTAATGCCATAATTTTTCAAGGCATTCCGAGACATTTTGAGCAGCTCTTTGTTGAAACAACCGCTCAGTGTCGGTGGGGGGAACATGTGATAAGTGGGATTTTTACTGTGGCCACATCTGTGCAGTCATAATCAGTCTGCTTTTCTAGTATGAAAGGCATAAAAGAAGCTATTTGGCTGCAGAAATGCACACAAAGGGCCATTTGAAAACTGTGAGAAAACCAAGTCGTATGTCTCATTGGGGCAGTGTTCAGCGGGCCCACACTGAGCCCTCTGATGGATACAGGAGCCACCAGAGAGCGGTGGGGGTCAGAACAGATGGTAGAAAGAGATCTGCAAAGTGTTACACTTCTGTGTCTCATATTATATGATATCGGGCAACGTTTTCACACCAGGGTGTGGACGTAGATGTGTGAGTTTGAGTACAGAGAGTATTGCAGGTTTCATTCTCTGCCTTTTCTGGGAGACTGTGCATGTTCTAATCCGTGACTGGGTTTTCTCTCCATGTACTTAAACTTTCTTCCATTTTTCCAAAGCATATTTGGTAGTTGTCCAATGACGTGTGTGTGTGTGTTTCTGTTGACCAGCCTCTATTGTGCCTTTCACCTCAAGTCAGCTGGAAATTATTGGATGAATGTAGTGTTGCATCCCTCTTGCATCTACCGATTTTAGCCTGAATGAAGACATAAATCAGTCAAACTTTGTGCATCCGTCACTGCATCTCATGCTCAAATGACAAACACTTCTCCCCCCAAAACCTTTCCCCTGGAGTCCCACCAAATTACCTCATTCTTTCTATCTGACAAAGTGTTACAGTGAAGCCAATCGTTAGTGGAAACACCCACGCTTGTCAACACACAAAAGAACATGCTGAGTTTCTTGTTCTACTCTCAATTGTAGAAATGGTCTCATATGGTGGTATCGGCCACACAGATGTTTATTATTTATTTGAGCTTTGTGCCAAACGTTATTGAAGCAAGTGGGAAATATCACTGGCGATTCAAGCTCTACTCATGTATAGAAATGCTGAAACAACTCTATTCCAAATAAAATATACCCTTTGAGAGCACACAATTTCATGATGATAATAAATAAAGCCTGCTGAAGCGCTTGGCTCCCATGTACTTTCTCTTTAACACTGAAAAGAAATCAGCAGCGACCTGATGGACTCTTCTCATCAGGTCAGTCAATCAGAAACAGACCAACTTTCAAACTTCCAGAAGAAAAATCGCAGCAATGGCCAACACATTTACTGTTACATGTGAAGCTCACATTTGAATAATTCATCGCTGATCGATTTGATAAAAGAGATTCTACACAGACGACGCACCGAACGTGCTGTTTGCTAATTTCCTTGTGATCCCATGCGGCTCTAAAAGTATGTTTGTTAAACATCAAGAGTGGACGCCAGCTCGCTAGGAGCGCTGCGTCTTGTTCTAATAATCACACTTTTATGCTGAGGCGGGAGGAAAGTAAAAGTGGCCAAAAAAGGTGCAGATCTGCAGACAGGCCAAGACAAATTTGAGCTTGTTGCCAAAATAACAGCAGAAGGGTTTCAGCTGACATGCTCAGAAGATAATGAACTTTCGCTGAGCGCGCCAGTTAGCTTCTTGTTTTTAACCAATCACTTCCAAGCTGTGTCTCCTCTGCACAACAGAAGTCAAAAAGGTCACCGACTGACTGTGCCCATTATTCATCCCGCAAGCTGAATGCAGGAGAGTGATGTGGGAACAGTTGCAGCCATTGGACGATGAAGTGTGGGAGGAGAAAAAGTGGGAGGAGGAGGAGGGGGATAAATCAGTCCAATCATGGAGGAGGACAGGAGACACGTGCCCCTTGGCTGCAGGGGTTAACTTAATGTTTCCTCCCTAAAAACCTACCCAGCAGATGGAAAGGAGACGGCCCGTCTTCGTCTCTCCCTCTCTGTCTGACTCCGTCTCTCCCTCCCCAACACTGTTTGTCCCTCTGACCTTCCCCTCCTGCGCTGTCAACACCCCTCCACTCTCTTGACACTAATCGCGATCTGGGTGACTCCCTGTTCAGGTCCCCTTTGGGTGATTGATTACATCGGGGCTCCTTTTTATATTAAAACCAGATCTCCTCATTCCTGCACTCTTATCTCCTAGGCCCAGTCATCAGGAGGTGATCAGAGACGCACACTGGAATGTTCCAGTCGCTGCGAGACGAGACATAATGACGAAGATCAAAGGCGGCGTCAGTCCACATTGTCAGTCTGGGACGGCCGGCGAGGTTGGAAAGCTGTACGCTCACGTCGTATGGATGCAACTTTCACCGATTGTTTAGGGTCTCCAGGAGAGTCTTGACAGAGCTGGATTGAATCGAACAAAAAGAGTTAGTAGTCGCACATCTGTTGGTGCTGCGGGCATAAAAAAAAATATCGGCACAAACTCGTGGTTAATGGGCTGTTAAAGTGTCTGGACTGCGTTTTTGAATGTCAAGCGTTGAAGAAAGGGAGAAAAAAAAAATTATGACAACAAACATTCAGTTAATTGTGCAGTGTTGAATGAACCCTATTTCCTCGTTCACCTGCCTCATGGAATTCCAGCAGCGCTGCCAAAAGCCAATAAAATGCCACATCCAGCTTCTGCAAAGAAGCCAGACGCACTAAATAACCTTCTCATTTTGCATTATGGAGCGAATGGTTGAAATTAAGTGGCAATAACGAAACGTTCGAGACGTATTCTCTTTGTTTTTGAATGGTGGGATCCGTGCTCGGGGCTTTAATCAGATTATATCAGTGTTTGGAGCCCAAGTTTGGGAGGTTATGATAAGGCTGACGGAGGCTACATCAGCCCACGTGCATCTAATGGTTCATTAAGGGGTGATTCTCAAGATCAGATATGTGTTTATCTGAGATCTGGCAGCCAGCAGGACTGGACATTCTTGAGAGTCTGGAGTTGGTTTAGATTGATGGGCCCTCGCTTAGATAATCACTCGACCAAAGGAGGGCTGAAGCAGCTTCTTTGTCTCCACTTGGCAGCTGGATAGGACGGGAGGATTGGTGGGAGGAATATGAGAGTTAGAAAGGAATAAAACTTACACCACAGACACGAGAATGAGACACATCCTTGGATACGGGAGGAGCAGCGGGGGAGGACGGCGCAGCGCTGGGAGGCGGCGGAGGCCGGCCTCCCCAAACAGAGCCTATCCAAGGCAAATAAAAGAAACAGACGCACCGACTGGCACCGGCTGCCTTTACAGGCGGCACGAGGTGCATTCGCTCCTCAGAAAATAGCCGAGGCGTTTGAAACATCTGGAGAGTGGACGTGTTGTTCTGTGTGAACAAGTCTTCTCACTCAACCGCATATTTGGATCGTGTGTTGGTTGCTTTCGAACTCTGGACTTTCAGCCCACAGCCGGCAAAGGAAACTATACGGGGCTCACTGTTCAGCAGACATGAGCTCACGGTTGAGAGGTCAATGAGACACCGGTGAAAGCTGTGCAAGAAAAATAGCAGTAGCATCAAAGCCTCATCATGTAAGTTATGTACACTCTAAGGTATACTAAAAAGTTAAGGGATGCAGAAGCCCGCAGGCTGTGTTAGACCTGTGATTTGCAATAGAATAAGGAAGTAACATTTTAGAATAATTTCATTTTACAATTTGTCTCTGGTGTCCCCGGTGGCCAGAAATGTCCACCTGATGACACGAAAAATCCTATTTGGTGTTATTTCAAACATAGAAAGTCTTCTGTGCAGTACGACACGTAAAGAGCCTGAAGTATAAGAGGCAGTGAAAGGTACACCGTGGCGAAGTCATATTCGAGGCCGTCCAGCGAATAAAACCTCCCCACAGAGTGTTATGACTCCAAACAAACCGAAACGAGCGGGACCGGGGCAGACGAGGAGCCGATTTCAGGGGGGGAAGCGAGTGTTGAGTGGCTCCTCACACCAAGTTTGTTTACAAGCTGTCAGTCGGCAAACAAGCCGTAAGTGGAGCCGGGGAGCAGCGAGCCAAGTGCGGTCAGAAAGAAGCGGATGTCGGGAAGAGTGAGTCAGGTGAGGCGG
>JAUESF010000051.1:7046066-7056809 GCA_032274765.1 Malacoctenus tetranemus
GGCCTCTGATCTGCGAGTGCGCGAGTGAGATCATGGATGAGAAAATGTGGCATTTCCTCCAGGATACACCCACATTAATGATCTGTCGAATTTAACACACAGCAGACTTTATGTGCTGTTAAACACCTGACACTTTAACAGACGAGGAACACGGCGGAGTCAGGCTTTCGGTGATGTTATCCAATGATTTCTCGCGTCAGGAATAAAACATGGAGCGCAGAGCTACATGGCAGGCAGGTTCAACCGTGGGCCGTCAGAGCCGACGATATCATCGGCATGACAATTATGGGACTCGGGCCCGCTCCCATTGAGCAGAGCTGAAGTCCAGACTGTCTCTCAGCCAGTGACACAGCAGCAGCCTCATGGCAGCGACCGGAGCGGCGACGAGGGAAGAAGCAAAGCGAGGCCGACAGAACGGAGGAGTTATGACAGAGAGCAGGCCGCTGCGGGAAACCTCAGCTGCTTCAGCCACTGTGGTCTGAGAACATAAAAAGCTCCGCGCCGTTTGATCTCCAGACTTGAATGCGTCCCTCAGCTTTGTAAAAGAATAACAGCTTTGGAAACCATATTCCTCAATTATGTCCCTTATTACTCTCCGCACTCCTCACCTCTCCCCTCTTCTCGTCCCTCCATTCCTCCCACATTAGTGGTCCCGTCTTTGATATCAAAGTGGAGCGGAGATTAAAGTCTGGGCGAGAGGGAAAGGTTGTTCGGTACGGGGCCGACCGGCACTTCTGGGGGCTTGATCCACGGAGTTATTTGCCCTCTCTCTGCCCACTGGCGGCTCGGTTCACGTAACTGAAGATGACAAAGGAAATAAAGAGGGAGCTTTTGTTTCCTCTAATCAAACATGATCTACTGATCTGCATTGCTCCTCTACTTAACCCTTTATTCCCATTGCTCTCTGATTTGGTGGGTAAATGGGTCAAAATAATAGAACACAACAATAGATTTCTCTGTAAAATTATGCTGTGAAATAAACTAAATTTCATTAAAAAAGGGCAAAACATGAGGAATTGGAGCAGTTGAGTAAACGTGGCCCTGCATTTCCTTCCCTCCCCCCACTGTTCAGCCTGCTCTCCGTCTTCACTCATATCAAACACCATCTGACCACCAGCTAAGCACCTGTCAGTTCAAACCCACCAGACCATCACCGTCTGCCGGCTCCCCGCTGTGCAGGAACCGTGGCCCGGCGTGACCTCGGAAGTGTAACCAATTACGAAGCGCCGGGCTCGTTGGGGAGGTCAAGTGTCAGGTCAGCCACCTTGCAGGATCGTGTTTGTTACTCTTGTCACTCAGTGGATCTATGCAGGTTCCCTGCTGCCTTCAGAGCGAGCGATACGTCTGTGGGATCCACCTTCACACGGTCCTACACACTGACCTGTTGGATTTTAGTTGGACGAATCCTGGATCATGCATTTTCATCAGTGGTACGTTTTCAATGGTATCACTCTCACCAGTGTTGGGAAGTGGATTCCTAAAAACACTCTCCTCACACACTGAAGCAGTTTACTGAACAGCAGCTTCTTTTCATTACTAAAACTGAGGGATGCAAAAATGTACCAAGAACAACTACACAGCAAAACAATTAGAACCCAAAACCAACCAAATAAAACAGTCATTATGTCAATCCATTGATGTCTTTTTGTCATGTTGTTAATCAGAACACTGGAGTTTGCACACAAACAAGCTAGACTCAGTGTGTCTGGGACACAAATGAAGGTGGACCCTTTAGACATGAGACCACCAGTTGGTTCAACTGAATTGATGATGTTTTTAGTGACTGTGATAAAAAACGAGAGTCGAGAGGTCGCCACTGTCCTCTGAGCTTCGTCCAATGTTATAGACTTCATGGAAAACTGCACCAGATGATTCCTCCAACCATTCATCCATGAGCTTAAACCCCCCAGCAACCAAAAGAAGAAAAAAACACATCTTCAAAGTAGCGTTTTACTTGAACATTTCACCCCATGGGCAGACATCCGAGAGAACCAAAAGTGTAACCGCAGCTCAGTTCACACTTACAGAAGGCAAAGACGGCGTCATTATTGGTGATAACTGTTGCCATCGCTCACTTCAAAGAAAGAGGGAGAGGGAGGGGGGGGGGTGGAGGGGGGGGGGGTTGCATCAGTGGAAAGCCCTAACCCAATCCTCTAATGCTACCAGGCCCATTTCCATACCACATTCTGGCTTCTTGTCCTCGCTGACCTCATAAAACCTTTAGGCACAGCACAGTCGCTGGGCGAAAAACAGACAGAAGGCCGACAGAAAAGGTTTCAGCGAGAAAACCTCACATTTTTGAAGCCATTCGGTCGCTTATAAAATGTTTCTTGCACTTTTAATGATGTTAAGTCCACAGAATTCGTTTTCCTCAGGATGTCAATGGTTTTTCTCTCACAGTGACATCATTGCACACGCTTGACTCGCCATGGATTCCACAGTGGCCCAGCGAGCCGCAGTGAAAAGACTGTTTTCTCTTTCGTTGTGATTTGTTTTACCCCGAAACCTGCGTCAAAACAACAACAGAACACATATTGTGTTTCCGTCTGTGAGCGCATTTGCCAGACTACCGGGAGGAACAGCGACGGAGGGATTCAGTGGGGTTCAGGGAGACTCTGCTGAAGATATTATCTTGTTCCTCAAACCTGCCGTTTAATGGAAATCCTAGGCCTTGGCCAAACTACACGCCTGTCTTCAGGAATGAACTTCCAAACGCTCCGTGCCCCCCCGTCCCCCCGTTTCCCCCCCTCCTCCTCCCCCTCCTCCCCCTCTCTCATTCCACCAAATATTTTCATAGGACATCTGACTTCTGTGGCTCGCTATTAGTTCCACAGGTGTGGGGAGAGAAAACTCCATTAAAACACCCCGGGACATTCCACCACTGCACTTGCCACGGGGCTCGGTGCATGTCGCACTTCCTCTCCCTCTGCCGTGTCATGCGATTCATAACCCTGATGCCTTTTCAATGCCCGTGCGTCCCGCGTCTCCCCTCAGTGTCGTCAAGTCACCAGATTTTCAAGTGGGGGTCACATATTGGGTCAAACTCCTGGATTTCTGCGTCCCTGCACGTGCCCGTGTGTATGAGCGAGTGCGAATGTTTATTGCTACAGTAGCTGGAAGTATGCAACCAGCCTTCTCGACGGTGAGCTGTTGTTGTTTTAAGCCCCTTGGAGGTCTCTGCATCACTCCCACTCACGCTGGCACGAGATCCAAACTGCAACCAGATGGGGGACGGGCTCCTGCCATTGTTTTTCAGTTGAGCGATGCATACCGGCGGGCAACACATGAGGGAGCGAAACCGGGTCCGTGCATCATCGACCACAATGCGGTACACAATGGAAACACGTCGTATGTCTCGTCTCGGTGTCGTTTTCCGCCCATCTGCTCGTTCGTCTCCGCTCGCAAACATCTTTTCCTCATTTTTTTTCCCCCATCACAAAGCGATGACCCTCTGGCAAAGCAGCGACCACGCACTCCAGAACGAAGGCCAGCAGAGAAGATACGGGCGGCCCCGTCCAAAGCTGGAGGCTTGGCTGCCTGCAGCCCGCACTTGACCCTGCGCTGGCTCTAAGTCCTGCGTATGTAAATTGCCCACAAAAACCTTTCCTTCCTTTCAAATCACTCATCCACCGCTGAGAAAGCATAACCCCGGGCCCTGTCTGACGCGTCTCCTTAGCGCGACTGTGTATGGTTTGGAAGCCGGCGTGTTTACTTAGGTTTGGAGAGGTAGGAGCGAAAAACCCCAACGCTGTTCATGTGTGCGTGTGAATTAGATCGGGGGGAAGGAGACGTCGACTCGCGTTCGAACCGGGAGACGGAGAGAACGAAAGTGTGTTGGAGGTGCAGGTGATGCATGTCCTGGTTCATGGCTGTGGTGGGTGGGCATGAGAGAGGACAAACTAATATGTGGTTCGCAGAAGAGGGATAAAGGCTGTAAAACCGAGGTTTTAGCTTAAGTGTACATGTGAAACTTGGTGTGCTTTCATGTATGTGCATTTCTACATGTGAGCAGGTTTAGAAAAAAGGCTGCAGCAGCCCACAAATAAGGCTGGTTGAAGGAAAAGCACATGAGATTTATCAGGAACTTTTAACAAACAGTGCAGGTAGTCTGAGTTACAGGTGATCCAAGTTTGATTCTCAGTTGTTGGATTTTCCAGCACTTTGAACTGAGGCTGATGGAATGTGAGTGAGCTTCAGTTTCTAGTTGCTGAACCGCTTTTTTCTATTGTTGCGGTCTCCACACTATTCGAAGCACTTCTCATTTTCATGTCCGTTTCCCTTTTTTCATGATGGAAGCTATTCATCCGACTCGTCCGTCTTGCCTGATGTATGTACACACTGTTTTGTCTTTGGCCCTCGCCTGGATCGAGTTCTCACACACTTCTGCATTAAGAGCAAAAGACGGGAAACAAAGCAGAAGACAAAACAGAGATTAGGACGCTCAAACAAAGAGGGATGCGAGACAAAGAGCCAAAGAGCAGGGGGGGTTATCCAACATCTCCATCGCCCGGCTCCATATTTGCACTCTTTCCGCTTTGCTAACACTGGCCAGGATCGCATGGTATGAGAGAGCTGTGTTTAGACGGCTTTTCACAGCTCCGCAGCTGAGAACAGTGCAAATAGACGTAATGCCAAAATAACAGCCGTCGGAATGCAACGATGCATATGTGGTTGTTGGCCTTGGATGGATATTTAAGGTCATGAGACAGACAGAGACGCCCCCCCCTCCTCCTCGCCCCTAAACCCCCCCCCGACTTCCCCGCTCCACGTTGGCCCTGTCACGTTTTTGGAGAGCTCGCCGAAACAAGAGCGGTGGAGGCAATGGTAGCGTTTGGCTAATGGCTCACATACATCAAGCTATGTAAATAGCTTCGAGCGAAAAGGTAGCAGAGTGCAACGGCATGGAACGTCCCATGAAAGCTTGCCTGGCAACAAGCGACCAACAAGTGGTCGGTATTTGGGAACCGTGAGCAAAGTTGCATCATGGCCTCAAGCCCGCAAGAGAGACAGCGGTGGGAAAAGTCGCACGTTTCGGTCGGGGGAAGAGCTAAACTTATCGCTGATAAGGTTGGCAGACGCACAAAGCCTTAACACCCCCGTGCAATCACTAAATCACTTCCCCAGACCGGTGGACGAGCGAAAAGCCGAGAGCGAGAGTGACATGAAAAAGATTCGAAGCGCAGACTTGAAAACAAACATTGTCTGACTCAGTTTCCCCGCTTTTTTTTCTTTCTCTCCTCCACTACCCCCTTTACCCCGAGTCTGCCCATTGCCATAACTTTCTCTCCCTCTGTCTCCCCTGGACAAGGTATTATAACGGCTGCGGTTTTTATTGGAATGACTTAAATGGCTCTTAAAATGCCGTTTGAATGATGGGTGCTGGTGTCTGCTCTGTCCTCTATGTGTGTGTACGTGTGTGTTTATGTGTGAGTGCACGCCGGCTCCAGACCCCCGTTTCCATCAGAGATGCCAAATTTCTTTCACCCAGCCGCCCAGCCGCCCAGCCCCTGCAGCCCTCCACCCCCACTTCTTGATGCTCACCACATCTCCCACAGTGGTCACACTCATTCTTGCGTGTGTTTTTTTTCCTTTTCTCTCTCTCTCTCTTTTTGCCTTGGCTTATTTATCCACAGTGTGGGGAAAAAAAACACAATTGCACTCTCACACTCATAAGGTAATAGCTATAATTTTCTTATCGCCTCAGCACAGATGTGTAAATAAATAGAGTCTAGACTGATAGTGGAGACAAAATCCCACCATCTGTGTTTGAAACCGGCCGAACAATGAATCACATATCAACGGAACAAAGATGTTTTCTGTTCTGCGACGCCTCTCGGTGAAGCAGTCCAGGCCTCGGCGGTCTCAATTCCAAAATCTGTTGATCAGATGATTTGCTCAGCTAACAAACACGATCCAGTGCTTTGTCTGTCTGCGCCGTCGTCGTCTGTATCGTCTTCATCTCTGCTTCCACCCACCGGAGAGGCTTTGTGCGACTGCCTAAGCTCTCCTCTTGTTGCAGTTAAAGGCGCTGAAAGTGATTACAGACACATTCCAGTCGCCCTCTGGGGAGCGAGCGATGCACCACTGGAGAACCGGAGCAGGGGGGAAGACTCAGGGAGGACATGGGATGAAGAAGGGGCATCTGGGGTGACACATGAAGCACGACGGCTCTACGAATCTGTGAAGACGCAAGTGCCACCACGCTTTGTTTTGATCCGACATCGATGGATGAAGGACCACAAACAGTCAAGAATCTGAAATTCAAATGAGCAAAATCCAGCGAGACTGTGAATATGCTGTTGTGTCTGGAAGCCCTGAGAACTATTTGGACAATTTTGGAAACTGGCAGTACTACAGCTTATGCTTCTCGCCCACACCCACTCCCTTCATCCCCACCTCCTCTCTGAATAATCGCATTGCAAGCGGTGCGGGGACAAAGGCAGGACGAGTGTCACATGGAGAAGATTAGCAGATTAATCGATGCAGACTCTGCGGAGTGCATTCGCCAATGTTGTTCCCTTGATTTGTTTTCGAGGCATCACTGATCGAGAGAGAACAGCATGATATCCCAAGTCAACGACAACAGCAGGTCTTTAACAGTAGGTACAAACTTCCTCTAACAACTAACGACAGGCTGACCATATCAGCATTGTGCTGTACAACGGGAGGGTAATTGGTTCTGAGAAAGGCCTCTGGAATAACACTATGTGACTTTCATCACTTTCTTCTCACTGGGAGATGCCTTTCGACAAGGAAAACCCCCGAGGAAACAGCGAGACGCTTGTGATCAACAGAATCATGCAGCAGGAACAGCACGAGACCACGAGACAGGGACAGAAATGTTCGGAAAACCTGTTTTTTGGATCACACGCGCGTATATAGCCCCCGCAGGCCGAGCCTTCAATTCATTAGGGCACTGTTAGTGTATACTGTGCTGACTTGGAGGAGATCTATGCACATTCCCCTCAAGTGTTGAAGGGGTCTGGATTTGTCATTGTCTCCACATGAGCGTGGATGGCTGTTGTGCATTCCTCTGCTTCGTTACACCTGGCTTCTCTCAGCTGGCCTTCCTCGGCATCCCTGAAGACGACATGTCCTGACTGATTCACGCTGGGAGAGGATAAGTGCAGATCTATGGTTTTCCTCATGTTGTTCCTATCACGTTGCCATCCCCCACCAAGGTGCAGTTGCACCTTGCTGCTGCGATGCAGGGAGGTTTGTTGTGTCTTTTGTAACTCACACCTATAGCTGGGCTGTTTGTTTTCCTGCATTTTATTGCCGTTGCGTTGGCAAAACTTGTTTTTGTAACTCGGCACAGTTTCAACTGATTTAATGTCGATTAAACTCGAAGCTGTCAACACGTCGGCCAAGTGGTTTCCAACCGTGCAAATTCGATCGAAGAACGGTTGTGAACTTCCACTTTAATATTTGTCAAAACACCACAGCAAAGCCAAACACTAGTGGAAACACCTGTTCTCGTTATTATAAAAAGAAGGAACCTTGAAAATAGAAGTAATGAGCAGTTTCCTGAGTCGACTCTGGACTCTAAAGTGTCTTTATTGTCCTTCCTGCCCAAATGGGATCTCTGAGCCTCTCCAACAGGAAAAAAACTGGACTTAAAATGCTAAAAATACCTCTGAGCCAAGTGGAACTGCATGACCAATTAACTCTCTCTGTGGCTTTGTCACCATGAGAGGCCCCTCTGTCATAAAAACACACTGTCATATCCATCACTGCATCAGAAAACGATACATCTCCACGCTGGTCTTTAAAGGGACACTTTTTCCCTCTAGAAATCCAACCATAAACAAGGCCCTAACATGAGCGTCTGGGCCCTCTCTCTGCTCCCAACATTTGGTTCGAATCATCTTGTAGTCATATGGCAGCGACGCAGCATTCAGGAGACATCTCACTGTAACAGTCTGGCCAAGCTTGTCTGCATCTTCGCCATTGTCCTCCTCCTCCTCCTTGTTATCCCCCCCTCCTCTTCCTTTCAGACAATGAGGGATAGAGAACATGCCTCATCCCACTGATGGAAGACAGTTATGAACAGGATCCTGTGCTGCAGAACTCAATGAGAAATGACTGTTGCTGCCGAACAAACTCCAGACTATAAAGGCAGCACTGTTGCACTCGCATGTATCTTTTAAATCTTCAGAAACTGGCCAGAGTTTTTTAGCTCCGTGAAGAGATTAATGGCAGAGAAAGTTTAGCTGATTGCAGCAGTTCGGGGGTATTACTGCGCTCGTTACTGAACATGAGGAATGGGCAGACGGGGTAAACAAATATTGGAGTAGTAAAGAGGTTGCGGCGAACTGAGGCAGAGTAATTCGCGGAGGAATGATCTGTGTCTGGGAGCAAACAGACGGGCCCTGCATGTTTCTGTTGACACTGGTTCAAATCCTCGGCGAGATCAAAGACGCCACATGGTTGCTACAAAACGGAGCTTATTTTCTCGTTTATGCTTCTCTTACCTCCCTCCCCCCCCACACTTTCACCTCTGCCTCTTCCCCACAATCTCCGCCCACTTCTCTCCCCCCTCCTTGTTTCCATCGCGTCCCTTCCGCGATCCGACCGTCATCCCTCTCGACCGACCCCTTGCTCAAGCGTCCCACATCCCCATCACACTTCCACCGCATGTCAGGAAGGCGACGGTCGGTGTGGTTTCTGCCCAGCCTTCGGGAGCGCAGCCAGCGCAGGCTCCACTGGGCTAGGTTGTCGGTTCGGCTTGCGGGGGCAGGCCGGGGCCCACTGTTAGGAAAAGACCACTTCTCTGGTTCAAATTAGTAATGAGGCAACAGGGCTTTTTTTTGGGATGCTGGCTTGCTGGGGAAAGAACAGTGGGGAGAGAGAGCGCGTAGCCATCTGCAAACCACATGAAAGCCGGTGGTAATTGAGTCAAAGCCCGACCTAATTAAGTATTATGTTGGTTGGCCAAAGAACATCCTCCCAGAAGTGGTTGTACTTCTGTAGCATTCGCAGTCCAAACAAACGTAGACACGCATGGTTAGCGTCAGGTAGATGATGTCTTATTTCCACCCACTCGCTCTGTAATCTATCATCCGCGGGATATCCAGGTTTTAGCTGAGGTCATGTAAATCTCTGACCTCTCCCGGATTTTATCGAGACAGTTATAGCAGCGTTGCTTCATGCAGCTGCAGCTGGGTTTCTACTCTGGCGTTGCACCTCTCAGGCCGGGTTTGTTTGAGCGGAGTCCTGTAATTGATCTGGAGAAATATATGTAAATGTCATCAGTCTCGTGACAATGCACTGAAAAACCATTTTCCAAGGAGATTCTTTCTTCTTTTTTTTTTTTCCACACCCACTTGCATGCTTACTTATGTTACCTCCCCAAGTTTGCATTGACAGACAAAACCGAGCAAATGGAGAGGGAATCGGACAAGGCTGTCATGCAATTAGTCTTGTGTTTGTTTATCTTAGTCCTCACTCTCCAGCATCTCAAATATTCCCCATGAAACCCTAAACCACATGTATCCTTCCTAAATTGCCGGCGGAGCGACGAGGCTTCCTGTAAGCATGAAACACAGTCATTCCTCTCCAACGGCTCCTTTAAGCACCGAGCAGCGCTGCCAAACTGCATCGCTTCTCCTGTCTAACGGCAGGAAGCATTGCATATACTGTGGGGATAAACACAAACAAGAGCACCGTAGGTAGCTAAGACCATGAAACCACACACACACACACACACACACACACACACACACACACACACACACACACACACACACACACACACACACACTCAAGTGCAGGAACACTGTATTCACCTCGAACAAGCTGGAACGAGCACAAAGTTGCATTTTTTTTTTCCATTTTATTCGCTACTTTGCTGCTGATTACAGGAAATGATTAAGACAAAAGCCTTGAAGAGCTGGTGGTGTTGTATGCAGCCTAAAGCCTCTGAGCATTGCCTTATGAAACACATGTTGCTCAATGGGCTCAAACCCGGTACAGAGGGGATTAGGTCTCTAAGCCAGGGCCTTTTAAAATACAAAGTCTGGGTGAAAAGCACCCTGCACTGAGCAATCATGGGATACTGTAATAGCCCAGGCTAAATTTGTGTGCTTCGTCCAAACGCCGCTGTCACACAGCATACTGGATGCATCATAAATGCTCCGAAGTGTACACAAACACTGCAGGCACAACTCAGGGGGCGCTGCCTGTGCTCCTAAGACGTCTAATATGGTGTGACATGGCGAAGGTTTCAAAAGGAACAGCTGAAGAACTCAGGGTGGTCCTTTGCAGGGGATAAATCGCCCTAAATCCATCGCTCCGAGGGACCCTGTGAGCCCGGCCAAATTTCAGGTGTTTATCTAGGCAGAAGCTGGCAACCGCTGCCAGTTTGTTTAAGGCCCGAAGAAAGAAGGCTAGCAGATGTTTGTGGCTGTGTTACGGGCAATTATGGTCACCTGCTCACGAAAAGACAGCAGAAACACTGACAGCCTAATGTGCTTTCACTTCCTGTTTAACAGCATTTGCCCCCATTATAAATTTAGAAAGAAAAAGATACCAATGTTTTGCAACGTCCTGACTTGGAAAAAGTGTTGACACCAAAAGAGAAAACGGCACGTTTGGGATAAGAATTTGGATTAATGACACTTGACAACTTGCTGGTTTCAATGCAGTGATATTTACTTACCCCCACCAAGGGGGCTCCAGACCCCATGATGGGCAACAGTGCTGTAAGTATTCTCTGAACTTCAATATTGCATTTTACTTCTT
>JAUESF010000051.1:7177100-7188958 GCA_032274765.1 Malacoctenus tetranemus
GTGTGTGTGTGTGTGTGTGTGTGTGTGTGTGTGTGTGTGTGTGTGTGTGTGTGTGTGTGTGTGTGTGTGTGTTGTGGTTGGCGACATGCTTGCTCGTGTTGATAAGCAGGAGCTCTGAGAAAGGCCGCGGGGAGTTGTCAGCGATGCAGTGAGGCGATAGGACCGGCCCGGCTCGACAGCGTCAAACAAAAGGTTCCAGTCTTCTGATTCAACTCATGAGGGCTCTCAGACCACTGGAGACGATATACACATGAGTACACAATAACCTGTTGTGACAGAGTGTAAGAATGTGTCATAAACTCTCCAGGAATAATGAATGAAGTCAGACACCTTTAAACAGTCTTTATGGTGAGTTACTGTGTAGTTATTGTGTAGTTTCTGACATCATGATGCTGGAAATCACTAAATCTCCTAACTGCTTTTTGCTTTACCAGGACTTAAACTAAACAGTGGCAGCAAATGTTGCCAAATCAAACCCTGACCGACAGTAAATGCACATTCAACAGCTGCAACAGCAAAAAGTTGCACGTTGCTGCAGTGACAGTAGCCGAGGGTCTCTTCTGCTTATTTTATTTTGATGGCATCTCTCAGCTGGACAAGTCTTGTGCAAGGCGAGGCACAGATTTGGACATCTCTTGACCTGCCCTCTGTGACCGGGTCAGGGAAGCAGAAGCAGGTCTCCATCACTGACACCAAGATCCTCTTTTGTTGGAGGGCAGTCACAGATGGAAGCAGATCCCTGCAGGATGGAGAGAAGCTGCTTCTCAGCAACTTTTTTATTTGTTTTGCAGCCGTTACTGAGAGCTTGTTGCCTTTGAGATGGAGCTGCATCAGGATGACTGGACGCTGCAGTATTAAATGAGTAGTAAAGTTCACATGATGAAACAATCAGTGTGTTTTGGCAAGGAGTCATCGCTTCTTTACAACACAGGGGCAAAATTCAACAATTATTTGGACAGTAAAAAGAAAACAAAGTGGCCAATAACAGCGTTGGACTTTGGAAACGGAGACGAACTGTCAGAATGTGAAGAGGAACTTTCACTGTCTCTCTCACTTGCTTCTGCGTCGCTGCACTCTCAGTTTTCTACTGACGAAGGCCCTAAAACCAGACACTCTCCCCTGCAGTCACTGACGGTGCTGACTCCACCTGGCTGACAGAAATGTGAGGGATGTGGCTCCGCAAGTTCCAACCTTGCACTGAAAAGTTTAGGCGATGGACCAGACCAGAAGATGATTTCCGTGCTATATTTCATCCTTTGGTGGTACGTTAGCATCAGTTATGAATGATGGTCTTTTGGTCTTCAGTTAATTTTAACCAAAAGCATCATTTTCCATCTTCCTGCTTCGTCTTCTGTAAATAAGCAGAGAACTGGTGCACAGGAAAAGGATGAGAGCACGTTACTACAAGTGGATGAAGGCTGATCCTCCTGAATCCTCTGTGGCGAATGCTACAGTCTGACGCTGCTGCTGCTGCTGCTGCTGCTGCGGGATTTCGGCCAGCAGAGGGAGGAGGAGAGGGAGCGAGACTGACAGTGAAAGCAAAAGAGCTGTGAGGAGTGTGTTTGTGACAGGACTGAGGAAGGAGATCAAAAAAGAGGGAGTAAAACCTGTGGACTAGACAGACTTCGCAACCACAAATGTCGTAAAAAAAAAAAAAAAAAAAGACTCAGAAGTCAGATCAGTGTAAAGTAACTCTGTGATACTTGCTTCAACATATCTCACAAAGCAACCAAAGAAAGGTTCACGTCTTTTTCGTGCAGTATATGAAAACACAGGCTGTGAGACACTGCAACTTGCTCATCATTTGTACAGTTTATTATGTTTCCACTTTCAAACATGGAGCATTATTGCTGTTTTCCTCCGTGAGAAAACCGTCGCCACAGTCCTGTGACAGTCATGGCCGATTATCAGAAGGCATCATACAGGGAAAAAAAGGCGTAACGTCCAAGTGTTGATATTATCTTGTAAATGTCGGCCACTTGTCGAAGTAATGAATAAAAAAAACAAACAGTTGTCGTGTTCGATGGATAAATGCGTGAGCAAGTTTAGACCTTTAGTGAAAGATTCCCCCCTAAAATCCATCCCGGTCACTTCAGTGAGACACGAGACTGACATCAATCAAACATTATTGAATTAAAACGTTGTCTTGCATAACTGCTGCAGCAGTTCACCGAGCGCAGCACTGCAATAAAAGGCACGTTGATAAACGCAGAGACGCAACAGAACATGGTGATATGCACCGTGGGTCCACGTGGACGCTGTGTCGCAGACAGCGAGAGAAGAGGAGAGAGTCCACCGAGACGATGACAGACAGGAGCCGGCCGGGAGCGGCTCAGTCCTGAAAGAAGGAAGCAGCCTCTCCATGTGGTGCACCGACAGGGAGCCAATCATGTGAGGTTGTTCTCACTTCAGTTACGTCTCCCCCCACACCTCCCTCTGTAGCAGTTTGGAGTGGAGTGGAAGCTGGAGGTCACCACAGCACAGGGAAGTCCACTTTGCTGAAGCCGGGCTCTCTGCGCAGCTCCCAGTACGAGTTGTTGCTCACCCACGTGTCGTCCTTCGACTTCCTGTTGACATGGTTCAAATCATTTTTATCAAAGTCATGCGATGCCGCGCGTAATCCACCACCAATGACACGAGGAGAAGATGAACCTACTTGAAGAAGCGCGGCTGGTGCGCCATGTTGTTGTCCTGCAGCACTTTCCTCCTCTCCCTCTGCAGCTGCTCGATCCGCTGCTTCTGCTCCTCGGCTCCCTCCGTGTTCCCCTCCTCCAGCAGCCTGCAAGAAGGCAGCAGGACGTGAGTTGGACTGGGACCAGCAGACCTCTGGTCACGTGACACCAACATCAAGCGGACAGCCTGCAGCTGTTATTAAAGTTGTGTGTTAGCCGCTTTATCTCAAATGCGATCTCAGTGTAGGCTGATTAGATGACACACCTTTACCCACAATAACTGAACTCTCAAATACAGCTACTGCATTAGTATTGTCCAGCTTCAGCAGAATGCAGTTAATGCATTTTCTAAACACAAAAATACTCAGTCAAAGTAATATTTGGCTTTTGTTCTCTGTTAAGTTCCCGCATTAGTGTAAGAATCATTTGCATTTTGACTTTAGCCCCTATAGATAGTGGCCATTTGTATATTAAAATGAGGGATTTGTTTCTGGTTTAACTGGCTAAATCAGAGTTGGTGTTGTTGTTCATAAAAGTGTGTTTTGTTGGCAATATGTGCTTCAAATGTAGGAAGTCCTTCCTGCAGCACAGCAGCACAGTGAATGCAATGATCAGGTAAGAAGAGAGTGTTGGTGGTGGTAGTTTGTATAGAAATCAATTGTGACAAGAAGAGATGAGGAACCTCTGGTCCGGCCTGAAGCGGGTGTCTGTGGGGGGCAGCAGAGGTCTTAAGCTGGCGTCCAGCTCATTCAGCTCCACTGCAAACTGGGTGAATCCGTAGTATTGTTCTTGGTCCACTGGCATGGGATCTGCACAGAGACACCAGGGTGGAATAACATCAGTGGTGTCGTGTTGACGACCCCGACAGTCGGGTGTAAGCAAAAACTTTCTGGCAGACAGACTGAGCCGCCAAACACTCACTTGATCTCCAGATGCAGGTGGCAGAGGGCGGCGCTCCCTGAAATACTGACTCATGCCATTTCCCAAACATGGTGTGCACCACCTTCCCCTCTGAATCTGTAATCACACCTTCTATGTCGTTCACTGCTGAGCTCCATGACTTGGCCTGAAAACAAAAAACAAGGAGGGTTCGTACACATGATGAAGGACACCTTGCAATAAAAACAAACACTGCTTGTCTGTTAAAATAATTGTAACTATTTGTGATTTATGTTCAGCAGAGCTTCAGTGATGCTGACTCACTTCCTTGATTTTTTTTGGTGGCCCAGAAAAATTACAAAAAGTTTCCAATGACTGAAAATGTCACAAGTCCTATTTGAAATGCTGGGGTCAGTGAAGTGTTAAAGTATTAAAATGTCCCTTCAACAATCTCAATTTATAGTATGAGGACATTTTGCTAAATAAAGTCACTGGATGTCTGAAGTTGGTCAAAGCTTTGAGTTCTTGTCTTTGATTCATTCCTTGTCCAGTAGATGGCGCTGTTCATCCTTTTGTTAGCAGCTTGGCCTATTAGGATTAGGCAGGACTATTTTATTAGTTAGTGCAGCATTAACAAAAACAAGAAAAAACTTGAGGTAATCTTTTAGCAGCTGTTAACAGATTGTGAGAGTCTGTTCAGGGGATGATGAAGCTAAAGCTGCATGCTGGCATCCAGCCTTTGACAGACAATGCTCTGTCCAAGAGCACATCTGAACCACGCTCACAGCGGGAGTAGAAAAGGGTCCATGTGCTCCTTCACCTTGACAAATGTAATTTTGCACTGGCACGCGTCGCTGTTGGTGTTTTTGATGGCCATCTCTCCGTAGTGCTCGATCCAGCGCTGGCCACTCAGGATGTTGTGAATGCAGGACGTCACTTTGTTCCATTCATAGTGATCCCCGAACCTGGAGAGATCAGTCGCACACATACGTGTGCGCGCAGCCTCCATCAGTGTCCGATCCCACACGCAAACATGCACACGCGAGCCCACCCCCGCGCAGAGTGAGCGAAGAAACCTACCCAGGTAACGTGACATGTGTGGTTCCCATGGGAACAATTTCCATGGATTTTCCCCAGAATTTATTTTTCCATCGAACATCTACACGAGAGAAGCACCACAAAATGAAGAGCGCTTTTTAGTCATCACGACAGCAAACAATTCATTTCAGGTTTGATCAGCAGGATTCTACACCTGAAAGCTTCTGGATTAAACGGAGCATCTTCGTGCAAGTTCATTGAGAGACCCTCACACCTGTACACCAGCCAGAGCCTGTACCTCTGACTACCGCTTCAGCTGCTCCAAAGCAACACATAATCCTCCTATCAGTTCGATAAGTGGGTCACATTAGCATAATCGGGATTCTGCACTTCATTATGTGAACATCAGTCCATCAATTATTGACTGAAGCAGCTCCAGAGGTAAACCCTCCTTTTTAGTTTGTTTCCAAAGAACACTTGGAATATGAGACAAACAGTCAGAAACAAAGGCGTGGCTGCACTGACATAATCCTGCACCAACAAAGACAGAGGGTAGGGGTCGAGTGGTCATCACTCGTTCTTGCTCACCTTGCCAGAAAGTGAAGTTTCTTGAATCAGAGTGACATGCTGACACCGGTGGGTGGTGGCTCACCTGGAAAGAAGCAAATAGGAAACATTCTGACCATTCATGATGCAGACTTCAACCAAGACTCTCCAAAGAAAAATGGCAGCAAAAGTGACAGCTGTTACATTTCCCTGCGCTTTAGCTTGAAGGGCTCTGTGTGTTCACTGTAAACAAGCAGACCACCTCGGGGCACGGCGTGACTGCGCTCCATTGTTTGTGCTTTCACACTGAAGGTGAATTTCAAAGGGCCAAAGAAAGAAAAAAAAGAAGGTGCGGTTCTACCACCATGCAAACCGATACCACCGACACAAAGCGGGGGACCAAACTCAACCATAGAGCGACGGATTTGCTTTTACCTGTTCGGCTATGAACCTGAATCCCTTATCGGGTCTGTCACATTCGTACGTCTCTCCCAGGACGGGGTTGAAGGGTTTGCTTCCTGCTCGATGGTAACTGGACGCATAGGCGGAGATTGCAAACGTAGCGACGTACACCTGAAAATCAAGAGAGGGACTCTATCACCAGCAGTCCTGTGTGTTCATGCAGTTTGACACTTCTATAGCACAAAGACCCCAGGTTTTGTAACGGTGCGTTTGAACAGCACCTCGTGAAACAAAAACGCTTCTGAAAGTGTTTGTTCTGTCAGGATTAATTATTGATTGAATTTCCTCGCAGAAGCATGAAAAGATGAAGCTCACATCAACATTTGAAGGACTGCCTGAGGAAAATCCGCAGTTCAAAACGCAACACTATCGTATTTTTTTGAAGTTTTTCTCCATAAACACGTTTGTTAATGTACGTGTCAGATGTGCTTGATGATGTCCTCTTATCAGTTTAAACCATCAGCAATCCTCTAATCCCACGAGGTGTTTTTATCAAGATGAACGGGCCTTATCAAGCCTCTGCCGCGCTACTTGGCGTGAGCGGCGCCATCACGTGCGCGTGCTGCTGCTATTTACCATGCGCTGATAAGGGTCCGGAGTCTGGTTGGCCACGTCCAGCAGGTCGCTGTACTCCAGCTCCTCGCACAGCCTCTGCAGGGTGTTGATGGGCTCGTTCAGCTGCACCGGCATGGCCACCTTGGACAGGTCCTTGCCAATGTTGTTCCTCAGGATGTTCCACACGCTCACGCTGCTGCTGGGACTGGGCGACGGCAGCGTGGCGCGCCGGCGGGCCAGGGTGATCACGCTGCTCACTGGAACGGGGAGACATGGGGCGAGACGTGAGGGGACGGGCGCGTTTCGCACAGGCGGCGAGATGCAATGCGGCACGTGGGAGCGCGCTGGGCTTCAAAAGGGGAGGGAGGAGGGGTCTCCATAAACATGAACATTAAGAAACACAAGAACTGCAGAGTTACACCTGTTTCAGGGCAGCATTTGACCGGCAAAACACACCTTTAAATCTAAACATTCTCATTCATTCTTGATGGAGTCACAATTTGGAGCCAGACGGCCAGAATCCTAATCAGTTGAGCCCAAATAAAAGGCGCGTGTTCAGACAGAAAGTCATTGATTTGCTTTCTCATGCCGTTTGCTTTGTTTCCGTGCTATTGAGGGACACATTAATGCAGTGACAGCGTCAAACTGACACCATCACCAGGCGTGAATTATTGATGCCTTTGCACAGATGCTTCTTCAGACACTGTATCATAAAACATAGCGCCGAGTTTGTAAACACGCCCGGAGGTTGGCGGCGGTCACGTTCGACACATTCTCCGAGTGGGTGAGTAATTTCACTGAGTCCACACGTCTATAATTTATAAGACACCGAGTGAAGAATCCACACGGAGGCTTCGACACACACGTGCACGAACACGCGGCTTCTCTCTGTCAGATTAAGGCTTCTCCGCGTTGTCCCGCGTCTCTCCATTCGCTGGGGAAGTTAGGGTGGCATTTCACGCACGCAACATGCGACTGTATCATGTACCGGAGTTGTGTCTCTCGCTGCCTCCCCCGCTGTAGGTATCCATGGAGACGCTGTCACTGACATCACTGATATACGAGTCATCGTCGGACACCTGGAGACAGAAGATCAGCGATGAAAGGTCAGCGAGCCACCCGAATATCGAACAGGGGGACAGAAAACGCACATCTGGAAAGGTTTGGATCAGTGAAATGTTACATCTCAGTTATTTATCATTGACACTGAATCAAGTCCAATTATTTTGAGGTTTTCTTAAAGCAAGAGCTAAAAAAAAGCTTCATTTTGCATTTTGGGAACTATAATCTAAGGCTATTGTATATTATTGAATATGAGATAGCATATATTTGGAGTTACTCATGTTGTTACAATGAGCATTCAGAGGCTATTTTGCTGTCATCCTCCTCACACACACGCCTGACACAACATTGGGCTGTAAATCAATACAGCTGCTGGAAAAGCACTGGCGTCAGGCATGTAATATGTATGTAGCCATGAGCTCTTTCTCTGTTTTTTTAAACCTTCCATTCGATGCATGTTGCTGCAGAGCAAATTCAAAAGTAAGATCACATGTGATTTGTTGAACATGCTGCTCACTTGACTCTGTGCAGATATGATGTTATGGAGAAAATGACTGAAAGATGGATGCTTTTTTGCAGGCGAGAGGGAGACAAAGGATGGAGAGGTGGATGATGTCTGACCTCATTCTCAGATGAGGAAGATGAGAGGAGATACTCCTGAGCATCAAAGAACTCCGATATTGACTCCGAGATGGATGTTTTGCTCTCATTGGAGGCCTGGTGCACCAAGGAGTGGGGGCTGCCTGCGCACTCCTGAGGAAAACCAGAGGAAAAAAGAATCAGAACCGTGGGGATACTTGGAGGACTTTAGTCACATATTCATGTGGAGCCACGAGTTCTGGATGGGAGTGGCACTCACGGAGGCGTACGCCGTCTTTAGGCCCATAACCTGAGCGGGCTGAGGGGCCTGCAGGTCGATGGTGTGCCTCAGTCTGTCTCTTTCTGCAGCCAGGGAGCTAAATGCTGACTTCAGTGTGACGTGGACTGGAGGGAGGCAAATGCCAGAGAGAGAGAGAAAGAGAGAGAGAGTGAGAGAGGGAAGGAAAAGACACACATAGTTGTCATGGAAACTATTTCACCATTAAGAAGCAAACATAAAAGAAGTTGATTTTTCTATATACAGCGCAGGCATCTCCCGAGCAACCCAGCAGACAACCCAGGCAGGGACTCACGCTTGTTCGCCAGTTGGCAGAAGTCCTCTTGGAGACGTGACGCATCGGTCGGCGAGTCTGGAGATTCAGGACACACCTCCTGTGTGTTTGACTCGGTGGTGGAGAGGTTGGGATTGGAGGCGTGGAGGCGGGGGGACTTGGAGGAGATGCAGCTTGGAACCTGGTGGGAAAAGAGCGAGGAATAAGACATCAAAAATTCAGATCTGCTTGATTTTCTTTAATTCCAGCGATTTAGTGACAGGAAAAAAGCAAAGTGAGACTGGTACTTGTAGTGTCGCCTTGGTGTCTTTGCCGTTATTTTTAGATCGCCACTTCCTTGGTCTCTTCTCTTTTTTTGGAATGTCATACGTTGACGCCTGTGGATGAAAATGAGGAGCGATGCCAGAACAACTCTTTGTGATTATGACATCAGTGCACAGAGTTGGAAAACGCTTCAAACGGGACTGTTCTTCTCGTTGTGGCTAATCGGAGTCTCTCTGCGTGGCCTTACTTGTAGCGCGCTGATGGCCGGAGCCGAGTACGTGCGATGGAGAACCTCCATGCTCTTGAGCAGCAGGTTGAGTTCCAGCAGATATGATTCACACTCCTCCAAGTCTGACAGACAGAAGGGATCGTTACTGATATTATTAATAGATCAAAGTTTGGGTGCATGCAGGCACGGTGGTGACACACAACAAAAGCACATAAAAGGTTCTGTAGAGCAAGATGCAAAGGAAAAGAAAAAGGAACGACAAGCGAGTGAAGAGACAGATTGTGAGTCAACAAAGAGAGAGAAATAAACAAAACAACAAGGTGTGACCGACCTTTGCTGCACTTGTCCATGTCCTCCGAGGAGTGAAGCCAGGAGCTGACCTTAGCCTGGTGGAAGGACGCCTGCTTGGTGAGAGTAGCCCTCTGATGGGGGAGGGGTGATAATACACATATAATCTCACATATTCCTACAGCAACACTTAAGACAAATGAATTTTTTACCACGTGTGAGAGCACACGGGCAACTCACTTTTCTCATGGAGTCGTTAAGGGAGGGAGAGGGCGAGGCGTGGGGGTGGAAGAGGTGCCTCTCGTGGGGATACATGGCAATCTCATTCTGCCGGAACACGCGGTGATGACGCAGCTTCGACACCCACTCCTCAAACAGCTCGGGAGACTTCACCTGGGTGCAATAAAGCCAGATGAGGAGCGGTAACGTGGAGGGAGCCCGCGAACGCCTCCGTGGTGAGCAGCTCGTGGATGTTGGGGGTGGGGTTTGAGTCTCAGACAGCAGAGCGCAGCACAGAGAGCTGGGAGGTACCTTCAGGTGGTAGATGTTGTCCTCTGTGTCCAGGTCGATGCACATGGCTTTCTTCTTGATCGACATGACGGAGAGGCCGACGTCGATGCAGCCATGGATCTTCCCTTTTTTCAGCTGTGTGAGACAATCGGTTTGAGTGAATCTGTTGTTTCCTGAGGAGGGGGGGGGGCATGTATGGCTCTATTGGAGTGATACGTACATCAGAGTCGCGCTTCGCATACTTCAGGATGCCTCTCTCCAACACGAAGTATCTCTAAGAGGGAAGAAGCGATCGGTCAGTATCCCTCCACAGAGGTCAACGCGCTGCAGCTGTCCTGCTGACATTTTTAACAACAGCAGCAGTGCGGACGCAAACGCAGCTCACTTGGGTTTTACAGCAGGCAGAGCACGCGGTGAGACGCCCTGCTGACAGACCTCGTGAAACCTTATCGGCCAAAACGTGGCCTTTTAAAGCTCCGTCGTGTTGCGGAGTCAGAAGTTTCCAGGTATGGACGGGCGCCGCGCTCGCGGAGCAAAAGAGAGGGGGAGGGAGATGAGTCAGGGCTACGCTATAATCAGCCGGGAGGAAAGAAAGAAAAAAAAGAATGGAAAGAAGGAAATGCAGAGAGCCATAACAGTGAAGAGGAGGAAATGTGGAAATAGCACGAGGTATTAAAAGACAACAGGTCAGAACTTTACGGGGGACTCAAAGTCAGGCTGCTTTGAATTTGAGAACAACAGGAAGCAAAGTGGAACTGAAGCTCGATTGCGACCACATGACCCTGAAATATACAGTTACAGTGCTAACAGACCAGGTGACAGACATTAGAAAGTGTGCCGGACAGTGCACAGAGTGCCCCTTTAATAAGAGTGAGAGAGCAATCCTTGCGTGAGTTCAGGTAAAGCCAGGAGTAAGAGTGGCGACTGTGCGCGTGGCAGTAGGCGTCTCGGCCTTCTTGCTCTCTGACATGCTCATCACCTTGTGCCATCCCTTCATGGGCCACTTCCTCCTCTTGAGCAGAAGCCCCCGCTGTCCGTCAGGCTCCTGCATGCTGGCCGGAGCCCCTCTGAGCCCCTCCACGATCTCCCAGCTGTCCTGAAGGGGAGACACACACGGGAGCAGCGCAGCGTGAGACAGACAGGCGAGCGGACGCCTTTCGCTTGAAAACACGGAGGTATGCGCACATTCGGCTGCAACTGGCATTCTCAGAGCACCCGGACGCTGAGGAACAGAACATTAGGGAGGTCAACTGACTGGCTGCTTCACAACCGAACTGTCAGAGATAAGCAACGAAAATGTGCCAGAAACAACAAATCAGAAAGATAATCGTCAAGTTTTCCTCGTATCGTGCAGCCGCGCCCTTCAAATTCTTCAAACCTGCAGTCAGCTGAAGAGAAGCTCATCCTGAAAATGTTGCAAATAGCCAGAAGCACAGATTCAACATGAAAATACCACACATATGCAGCGCGGACACACCTGGTTGCTGTCATGCTTCGAGGAGCCGCTGCTGTCACTGTGAGTGGGCGACGGCGATGTCATCTTCTCGCGACTCGGAAGCGGGAGGGGGGGGAATGAAACCAACAACCTCAGCCCGCCGTTGTCTTGTTTCCGCAGCAACAGAGATCACCGCGAAGTCGCCAGGAGCATCGCTTCGAGCTTTGAAGGCCACGCCAACGGTCGGCACTGCGGAGAAAGGTCAGAGCAAACGGATGTCGGAGCGGCTCAAAGGTTGCTCTTAATTTCAACAGGCGCAGACGCACAAAGGCCGGTGGAGCTGGTCAGACGGATGGAACCACGGGAGGAATGGCTGACTCACAGCCCCGTCTGACTGGCTGTGAAAATCCCAAACTCCAAACGAGATGTCATGTATGGAAACTGAAAGAGTGACTCACTGGAGTCTACACACGTGTAATTACAGCTGCTTATTATAGAAAGTTTAAGGGAGCGAGAGGGCAAAGAGGAGAGAAACACACATGTTCACATGAGAGAACGAACGAGAGAAAACAGCGAGTCAACCACACATGCTTTTGGGATAGGAACCTAAACATCCACAGGAACAACATGCAAACTCATCTGCTCATTTGACCCACAAAACCATGCAGGACAGAGTGCAGACAACTGCTGCAATGCAGTGGGCTCCCCTCACTTTCCTACATCCACAGTGTGAGAAACAAAAGAGTTGTTCACACGCACACGCGCGC
>JAUESF010000051.1:7225231-7236701 GCA_032274765.1 Malacoctenus tetranemus
TAACAATACCTGCAAGTTTTATAGTAGCAACAATAGTAGGAATAGCATCATTATCATTTGCTCTTGAACTGGAAAAAGCAGCTGAACCACCATAGTAAAAAGGGTCCATGACTGCCTGGATGAAGCAAAATACCTACTGTTTGCTTTACATGTGTTTATATTCATGAATTTGCCCTCACTGAAGTACAGAATCTTAAAAATGTACATCCTGAATCAAGTTTATAGATTATTTAAGTCTGAATCTTAGTTGCAGTTTGATTTGTCTTTTAGATTAGAGAGAGAAAAGTCAGAAGCTTTATGATAAAACTTTATAATCTCGTGATTGTTAAATGTATATTTGTTAAAATGTATTCGGACAACCTCTACACTATGATTGACATGGATTATTTAAATTGGCCTGTGTCTGCTGAAAAATCAGAAGTGATGGTGAAAGCAAATATCATGCTCTGTTCCAACTTTCATCGAGTGAAATGTGTCATCTGAGTTGGTATTTATTCCTAGTATTCTGGCTGATCCAGGACATGACGTGATGTCACCTCAAAATGAAACCAAACAAAACCAAAAAAAATTCCCACTGTCATCAACGCAAATTAAACCATTGAGTAATCTGTCTACCAAGTTTGGTCAGGTTTTCCGGTGCACCAACCAGTCTGGGGCTGAACTCAGGGGTATGGGTCTGTTGTGGCAGAAGTGTGAAATGGGACCAAACCCCTCTGACTCATCATCCACCAATGGTTGGGCGCATGCAAATTCTGGGAGCCTTGGCAACACGAGGAAACAGGAAGTTGTGATGATGTCACCCCGTGTTTTGAGCCCTTCGCCGTGCGTGCGTGTGAATCACTGTGCGACGCTTCGAGATAAGGGGGATGTGCCGCGGCGCAGTCAAGAGAGCACAGTCAGACTGAGCGGAGCATGACGGCAGCCAGGAAGTCTCTGGCTGCTGCCCTGGAGGAGACAATGCCACTGAGATTACAACTACCTCTATAACTCAGGGGCTCCACCAGCCATTACCATCTGGCATCTTCACCTCGGCGCGACTTTTAACAGCCAGTCTGGGCGCTTCGGAGGGCTGTCTCCTCAGAGCCTGATGTCACACTGTTTGTAAAGAAAATATGGTGTTTCTGGCCAAAGGTCAAACAAACCTACTGACCTGGCTGTAAACACATCTGGCTCAGTGGCCAGACTAAGATTCAGGTGATACGAGGTGATGTCATGGTGATTATAAAACGAAAGAAAAAATGGAAGCAGACGCTCTGTGGAGCTAAAGATTTGACCGAGTAGCATCGTTGCTTGTAGTACATTTACATTACATTACATACAAGGGTAGGATTAAGGTTTAAGTTTGGATAATTCATGCATGCACGTGCATTTCTATGGACGAGCCCTGCAGGTTTCAATCCATCGTCTATCCCCAGATTACATCAGTCATTTGACACAGGAAGAACAGTCAAACGCCACTCTTGTTTGTCCCCAGTAGCCGACATTGTGAATATATGTATGTTGAAAAGCCCACTCTTTGAGGCCCACACCGCTACCTAAGGATGAGCTCATCCACCATAAACCTATCCGGTGTCCTTTCTCCTCTCTCCTGCTTTTCACAACACATGCTACCACTTCTCATTTGTGTAATGGTGTTGGGAACTGCGTCATTGTCACAGGTCTGATACGCCATGTGTGTGTAATGAGCGTGTTTATGTTGGGAGTGTGTCTCCATGTTTCTGTGTAAGAGAGAACATCTGTGTCGGGCCGATGAAGTCACTGGGTTTCTATATCGTACATGTGTGACCGGCTGCTGATGTCACGTTGTTTGTGAGGGTGTTTTTGCTTGCGACGGGTGTTTGTAGGAGTCAATGGAGGAGTTTTACCTTTTTGTGTGTTACTTCGTCTCATATGGATAGGTGGACACTGGACAGAGAGCTGTAAGAACAGAAAAAAGAGAAGTGTGCACCCCGGGTCTTAAAGGCTGTTTGCTGAAGCCACTGGCCAGTGGTTTATGATGGACCATTTTAACGGTCGATTAACAGGTCCAACACAAGCCAGCCGGCCGTGGTTAGCCAGCCTCAGTGATTTAAGGACATTCTCCTCTCTCTGGGAGCCTCAGACATACACATCGCGGCATACTTCTCCCTTCACCACCGAGTTACCGTCGGCACCATTAACCGAGACTTTATGAATGCAAAAAAACTGCGTGATCAGAGGGTTATTGGGTTCTTTTACTTACATGTCGACATACGCCTTCCTAATGAGCCTGATGTGGAGCAGCACTGAGCAGAAGAACTGATGTCATGCTACAAAAACTTAAAAACTTATCATATTGTGTCATTTTGCCTTGTTATTCAATATATATCACTTTTATGCTACAGATTCATTATTTGTAAGGTATGAAATACAGAAGATATTCAATGTCCCTGTGACCTTGGACCCCTTTGGCCTGTCAGAGGTCAGTGGTGGTGTGAGGACTGGACAGATCTCAGGTCGTCAGAGTGAGACGTGCTTTTATGTGTTGGTGTAATTCAGTTTTTGCACTACTGTTTGGCTGCACTATCTTGTTTAGGCATCATATCAGGGGTCTGCAGCCTTTCTGAGAGGCTAAAGGAGCACAACTAGTTGGGGACCACAGCTCTAATATCTGTTCAGAGAGAGGCTGAGGTTTTATTATTTTGAAATCTGCAACTGATTTTACATATAAAAAAACAAGAAAGAGCACAAAGCAAACACTTTTTGTTGCTTTTTTATTGCACAGTCAAAATAAGAACCTCTTCTTATTTGTAAAAAAAGAATAAAAAATAATTTAAAATGTTTACCAATGCACACATTCTCAGCATAATTAATCTGATTTTCTTATATATTTGTTATCAATATGTTCACTATTAAAGTTGCCATGATGAGGAGCATTTTCCGTTAAATTCCTTATAAAGAATTTATTACAACTTCAGAAATCATTTAATTTAATTTTCTACATGAATATCACCAATATGATAAAAGGTCTCTAAACTGCAAAAAAATCAAAAATACTATCAAATAAATACATGTTTCATCACAATTTATAATAAAAAAAAAAGCCTCGAGCGCGCTGAACACCAGCTGGTGGGGGGGAAAAAAGATGAATCAGATCATGTTCCTCTTTTCGCTCGGTGTGTGAGGTGTTTCTCTGATGTGTAAATAACACCTCCATCCGCGCCAGCTCGCTGCGGAGCCCCCGTGCCACAGCAGCCTGAGCGCGCTCAGATCCCAACAGGTAGGCAGGTCGTGACGTAGGCTGCCACCGGCCACCCCTCCCCCCCACCCCCACCCCCTCCGTCACGCCTGCCTCCCAGCTGCGTCCGCCGCTGTCCTGTCTGGCCGCCCGGTGTCTGCTCCGCGCTCTGCCCCGCTCCCACCCCGGACCCGACGCCTCTGCCTCCTCGTTCACCACCCCGGCTCCTGGACCACCTCCCTCCCCCGGCCCCCCCTGAAAACCCCCTTCACCCGGTATATGCACCAGCGCCGTGAAACATGACGGGCATCGCCGCCGCTTCTTTCTTCTCCAATTCCTGCAGGTTCGGGGGCTGCGGTCTCCAGTTCGAGTCTCTCGCCGAGCTCATCGTCCACATCGAGGACAATCACATCGGTGAGTCGGGCCGGAGGGGGGAGACGGGGCTAGGCGGCTAGCTGGCAGCAGCTAGCCCTCTAGCTAGCTAGCTACACGCAGACAGGCTCGGCGCTGCATTCCGCTATTCCTGCTGCTCGCTGCCTCCCGAGCCTCCGCGGAGCGCCGCTCCTCCAGCTGCTCCGCCGGCTAACGTAGGGGGGAAGAAACGTTGCTTTGCCCTCGAAAACGACTCTTCCAGCGCGCTTCATTTTGCACCGGACACGGTCGTTACCTTTGCAGCGGGCGGCAGCTCGGCGGCGAGGGCCGCGGGGATCTCATAGGTGTAACTAGCATCAAGACCGGGCAGCGGTTCTGCAGCTAACGTTGCCGGAGAGTGTGTTTACATTGGCCAGGCCTGATGCGGCCGCTGCTCGCCTTGTCACCGCATCAGTGCATCACCTTCACCTTCAGCTCTGACACCTCTGACACTACACCTGTTTGTTATGCAGACCACCAGTGGGAGAATCAGTCTTCCGCCAGACATTAAGAGGAAAAAACAAACTTTAACTTGTTGCACAGTTGATGAGATTATCTCACATAAAACTTCCCACCAAGCCCGCAAAATCAGATTATCCACTCTTTAAAGGGAAACCTGATAATGTGGCCAGGAAATATCAGTATTAAGAGTTGTCACTGAGTAAAAATATCCACATTTCCCAACTGCAAATATTGTGGTTCACAACATAATATATTTTATTGCACTCATTGCACACATTATTTGATGAAGTATGTGCCAAGTCTATAGCATTGCTTCTGTCTGCTAGGTGTCACTGTGGTGTCTGTAATCTGATAAGGGGAATAATGCACATTTACTGTGATTAGTACAATGTGCACATGTTTTGCAAACATGTAACACTGCATCCATGCAAATATTTCATAAACATGTAACGCTTTGACTCACAGGTCAGACCCTCACTGCTGATTCCAGCCTTGAACATCAAGTGGTGTGAGACGCTCACACAGTCATGGCTGTGTCGCAAAGCTGATGGGGTCTAATCATTATTAGTGGCGTGCATCCATCCTCATGAGGGGGTTGGGGGGGGGGTTAAAATGGATGCTTCATTGAGCCAGTCTCCATGGCAACTGGCAGGCTCTGACGGGGTTGGGGGCAGTATGTTGGCTGAGTTATTGCACACCTGCTGTCTCGCTAACAAAGAGCACGGGCCGCGCAGCCAGCTGTGGCGAGGGCGACCGGGCGTGGTGTCACGTCACATGGGGGGGCCGGCGCTGAGGCGCGGTTGTTTGTTTGTTAAAAAAAATGGGGTCATTTTTTGGGGTGTTTTTGGTGGGATTAAAAGGTGGAGCAGTGTGAGTTGTGTACCAGGATTTACTTTAACCTTGCTGCATGTGTCCTTTTGCAAATTGCCTATTGGGGAGGGGTCGAACCTGCCGGCGTCCTCTCCTGTCTGTAAATGATGCAATTTCTGAATAAATTAGGGATAAAAGACAATGGAGAAAAAAATGCATGGATTTATCTTGCTTCCTCAATTTTGCTTTGCCAAGCGTTGCAGACGCTAATTTATTCTCCATGTGGCCTTTACCTTGACCTTTGACCCCATCTGTCAGTGGAGCAGAATGGGCGTTTACCAGCCGAATTCCTGGGATTAATGAGTTCCCCCCCCTCTCGCTCGCTTCATACCCCTCCGAAGTCAAGATCACACGCTATCCAATCAATACTGCATCCAGATCAGGACCAGCGAGATTAGTATGACAGATGGGAGGGATTAAGGTGTGTGTGTGTGGGGGGGGGGGGTCTGGGGGTGGGGGGGGGGGGGGAGGGTTCATGGCGCTTGAAGATGAGTTCAGTTTCTGTTGTTGGAGTTCTGCAGGATTTTCTGATTCACAGTCAATCAAACGATCGGCTTATTTTATCCTTCAATCTTTAAAGTTGATGAATTCGCTGTGTGAGGCATTGCTGACTGCAGATTGCATTGAGCATGCCTGCGCACACTGACAAAGCAGGCGCAAACTGGTAATCAGTTCATCTAGAGGTGAAACAGAGCTTGTGCTACGTGATGTAAGTTGTGGTAAAACTGAGTCAGTCGACTCCTGACAAGGGTTCTTTAGAAGTCTGTGTCGCGCCACGCGCCTGATTGTTGCTGCGGACTCTGCTGCCCTCTTGTGGCAGGGTATCTGACACGCAACATGAGCGAAGTAAAAGGACTCGGAGTTGAGCTCCTGTGCCCATTTCGGCCCCCCCTATTTGCCTCCGTTATCTCGACACGCATCCTTTTCTGGACCCCCTTCCTTCACCGACACAATCGCTGGGAGCACGCGTCCCACATGAGCCTGCCGTGAGAAAACTGGGGAACGTGCGGGTCTTTGGCGCTGACCTCATCCGTGAAGAAAGGGCAGCGGCCCTCCAATGACATACCCGCACTGTTTAGATTACAGCTGAAAGCAAGAGGAAGTGGGTTAGCATTTAGCGCGCCGTTCGGCTGTAGCCAAAAGCTTTGTGCGGTTTACATAGGTAAGGTCCTAGGAATGCAGTGATGTCAGGCTCGTCTGCCTGCGTGCACGGCTGCACTGTGTTGCCCTTTTTTTTCTCCTCTCTCTCTCTCTACCTGTACAAGCACATACCTGCCTGTGTCCTTAGAAAATACAAACAGCTCAGCAGGAGGAGGAGGCAGGGAGAGATTAGGAGTGAGATTTAAAACAGGAGCGGAGGAGCAAAACACGGGTGTGAGCAGAGGGGAATCCCTCGGCTTTGTTTGGACAGAAGTTACCTGGATGTTTATGCGTTTGGATGTAGGATCAAAAGCTGGGGAGAAGTCACGGCAGCGACGTGTTAGAGAGAATAAAGCTCAGCTAAAGCATGCTAATTAATACTGTGGTGTTGCTTTGTGGAGATATCAAAGCCACAGTTAGGAGTGGTCGGTTTAAGGTGAAAACACGTCTGCGCTTGTGGATTTTTGAAGAGAGTTCCACCTTCTGAATGTCAGCATTACAAAATTAAGCATTTTGTATGACTGCATGATTTGATTTGTGGGGTTCAGAATTGTATTGTCCATCAGTGACTGTCCCATAAGTCTACACTAATCTCCTCTTCCTTTCTAAATTACCAGATGTTATTTCTCGCCGTGGATGGCTGACGTTCGATAGCTGGTTTATTTGTAGTAGTATTGTAAGCTCTCCACTCCGGCCCCGGTTGTTCCCCATCGTGCTTTTACAGGTGTGACACGGGAAAGGAGTGGGTTCACCGTACTTCCTCAATGACCTGTCAGGGTGTCGCCGAGCAATTACAGCACTGGCATCCCGAACTGGGAACTGCACACCCTCTCTTTTTCACCCGACTCACAGATCCACACACACACACACGCTGTCACACACTTAGCGTTTCGGAAGTCATGGGACCTCAGCGCCCCGCCAAGCACTGGGAAGTGTAATTACAGAGAAGTTTGCCTTCACTGCGCTTATAACCCCCCCTCTCCCCTGCTCCCCTGCTCCCCACTCCCTACACTCCTCCTCCTCCTTCTCCTCCTCCTCCTCCTCCTCCTCCTCTCCTCCCTCTCATCCGGCTGCCTGCTGCTCGAGAAACACGTTAAAATGCTCTCTGTGGCTTAATTAGCAGGCTGCAAAACAAGCCATGCATTCTTGGCCTCCTTTCAACACATCCACACGTGAGGACGTACATGCACAGACCCCCCCTCTGCACACTGCGCCCCTCCATGCGGACACATGTGTATTCAGCAGGGGGCAGCAGTGTGCCATTGATGAGGGATGGATGTGTTTTCCTGCTACAGTGAAGTAGCTGTTGATTGTGAAGGATTGTTAATTGGGGGGGGGGGGGTTATGTGCTTCCAGACCCCCTCCGGCTATTGAAATCCATCAGGCTTGTAGGACATGTGCAATAAAGTCGCGCACTCTACTTTTAAACCGGGACTCACCTGATCAGTAAAAAGTGCTCTTTATGTAGTTGCGCTGCGCACGTGCACGTGCGGGTCCTGCCGCCGCTGCAGCAGCCGGGTCAGCAGCGTGCCAGCTTCCTGTCTTGCTCGGTGAGCGGAAGTCATAAACCCGCGGCGAACGTTTACTGCGGCTTCCCGTTCGCCGCACCTGGCTCCCTCCACCTTTCCCCAACACCCCTCCCCCTTCTCTACACACACACACATGCACACACTTACCTCATACACAACCCTCTGCTTCGTGCACATCCCAATTTATTACCCGGGCATTTTTTTTTTTCCTCCCTTCCTGAATTTTTGCCATTCAGCCATTAAACTGCCCTCAGCTGTTCTGTTGTTTGTCACACTTGGTCGCCCACGACTCTGCTGAGGGTTTTGGTGAAGTAAGTCCAATGTAAGTAAAGGCTTCTCAGACCTGATGGACGCAATGATGTCCCTGTGTGACTGCTAACATGCCCTCTGCACCACCATTTGCCTTCAGGCACTGCGTTTAAAGCTCATTCTTAACGTTTTTCATTGTTAAGTTTCTCTGTGTTTGTTCCTTTGATGCATCCTTTATTAATATTCTATGTTCTTGTAACCTTGTGAGAAATGAATGCCTCAGATTTTGGTGAAAAACCCATTTGTCCCTTTTGTCTTTAATCAGCCCGCCCCTTTTATCTCCCCTTCATTTTACTAGCAATAAGTCTGGATGCCAGAATGGTTGTAGATTTCTTGCTAGTGGTCCCACAGAGGACTCGTAACTGGCGGCAGATCTCACAGTCCTCCAGAATCCGTCCCATCACGCGACGCAGCCTCGCCAGTGATGCGCGTCCAGCTCAGTGTTTGCGCGCGCTCGCGCCGTGTGCTGGACTCTACATCAGAGCTGCAGGTTGGATTATTACGGTTTTGCTCTGAAAAACAGCCAAAGACCACCTCTGTGGACCACCGTGCGCGTTTGTGTGTAGGCCTGTTTGTGGACGCGTACTCGTGCTAACTTTAGGTTGTTTGCCTTTTCTCCGTAGGTCCTCTGCGTCGGGCCCCGGTTAGTCTGGCAGCAGAGGTGGTTGGAGTTCTTTCCTGGGTTGTTTCTTGTTTTCTAGTTTCCTTGGTGTTTTCCTGCTCTGTGGGAAGTCTGCATTCTTTTTTAATTATGAGGTGTGAAAGCCTGAAAACCAAAGGGAACGCCAGCACACACTCTGGAATTTGCTGGACCAAGTTTCTCTGAGTGTGTCGATGTTCAGAATGATCTCTGTGGAGAGCAAGACGCCTTTGAGCGCCTTTAACCACTGCTGTTGTCATGCCGATCTGTTCACCATCTCACACAGATATGACAGTCATTTTTCCCACCCGCTCTTCTCGCTCTGTTGGATCCCCTTGTTGAACACTAGGGGGCGCTGGGAGTTCACAGATGCACCCCACCCGCAGTGTTTTCATGCACACTTGCTCCTGTTTTCCAGGGGGTGGGAGGTGGGACTTTGAAGTTAATGCCATTACCCCGAGGCGGTGGAAGTTGCCTACTGTCGTGTTACTGACTTAGCAAGTCAACTGGAAAAAGCGTGTGTGTGTGTCGCCACTAATACACTGTGTACATTCATCACAGCCTCCACGTTGCCCCGTCTGCCTTAGACTAATTTTCTTCCCTGCCACATTCGGACGGCAGCAATGATTGAGGGGCCTCGGGTCACTCGGGGAAAGGATATGGTAGTAAATAAGGAGGGGGTGTCGGCCGCGTCAACACGCGCCACTTATGAAAGCATCCACACTGTATCTGCAGGCGGCTACACATCACGGAGCAACACAGAAGGGCCAGTGTGAGAAACGTACAGTAATGTATCAGGCTGTCTGGCAGAAAGGATACATGTATGAGTCAGCGACATACTGAGAGTATTCACGCTGCATCGACCCTCCTCAGGGAAGAGTGAGTAATCTCAGTGTCTCTCTCTCTCTCTCTCTCTCTCTCTCTCTGGCAGACACAGATCCGCGGGTCCTGGAGAAGCAGGAGCAACAGCAGCCCACTTATCTGGCCCTAAGCTACATCAACAGGTACTCCCACTTTCACACACAGAAAGTGGAAAAAGTCTGTCTACAGAGGGCAGCATTGTTCCACCGGTGAATGTGTGTGTGTGTGTGTGTGTGTGTGTGTGTGTGTGTGTGTGTGTGTGTGTGTGTGTGGCTTGTGGAGACCATCTCAAATGACGGATGTCTTCCCATAGACACAGCAGTGACTCATCCACAAACCAGCACAGAAAACCACACAAGACAGTCGTCACTGCCGACTCCCCGCGCTACAAACGGGGCAGCCAGAGGCAACGTTTGCAGGATTACGCCATATATGTGTGTGTGTGTCTGTGTGTGTCTGCGTGCGTGTGTTTGTGTGTGCGTTATTGTGCGGTAAACCGATGTGTCGAGTCCCATTTGACGTGCAGTTAAATCACAACGAGACGCTCCGCTGAAAAAGATAATGATTAAAGGAAGAAAAAACAGCAGAAACGAGCGCGGGCTTTGTTTCCTGTGATGCTTGTTCACGTGGCAAGGTTGTAAATGTCAGCTCTGTTTACTATACATGTTGTGCCTGTATATTTAGGGGCACGGTTTATCCCGCAGTTCATTTAAGGATTGACGCTGTCCTCAAGAGTCAAAGTCTCCCAAACCGCTCCGAGAACAGCTCCTAATATAGTAACAAATGGCTTGAATTAAAGAAGACATGAATTTGGACAATTAGAGATCGGGAGGCTTTACAGAGCTAGAAATACTGTCCAAATGTCAGTGAACCAGGATGATTATTCTGAATGAATAAAAACCAACTTCCATCATGTTATTTGTGGACCATCGCTGTTTATAAGTTGAGTTTTTATTACAAAATAATCTAACGAAGAAATAAAGCAAACCTGTTTATCGACAATTAGTCTTGAAATAATATTTAATAGCACAAGATGGTTCAGTAATGGTGATGATGATGATGATGATGATAATGATGATGATGCCGATGCCACAGCGGCAGAGGTAGAGGTTTGGAACTTAGCAAGCCGTCCCGTGTGCCGGTAGGTTCATGACGGACGCAGCCCGCCGGGAGCAGGAGACCATGAAGAAGAAGGCCACGCCCAAGCTGTCCCTGTCCATCACGGGCGGAGTGTCCAGGAACAGCACGGCCACGCCTCCCCGCCACACCAGCGGTAACCTGACGCCTCCCGTCACGCCCCCCATCACCCCTTCCTCCTCATTCCGCAGCAGCACACCTACAGGTATGACAGGTGTGTGTGCGAGTGTGTGCGTGTGTGTGTGTGTGTTGAAACTTGTGTTTGAGAGGGGAGAAAAGATTGATTGCATATTCATGTAAAGGAAACGGAGGTGCTGAAAGTGACTGATGCAAATTGACCCCTCTGGCTGCTGTTTGTGATTGCGCCATCACGAGCGCGTTCTTCATATTCAGGCAGCACAACGAAGAGCCAACCAAGATGTCTGTAACGCCAACGGAATGCGGCTCATTGCGCCACTGACTTTGCATTACTAAGTAGAAACACGAGCTGCCAGGAGAGCAGGAGCCAGCTCACCCTTTAGTCAAGTATCGCTACTGTGATTCACGTTTAATCACTGAAGCCTTTGGGGGTTTTTTTCCCCGAAAGGTCCTCAAATTGTTCAATCATGAGAAAAAGTGGGAAAGACGTGGACACACAAACTCCTCCAGTAACTCCAGTTTGGTGTGTTGTTTGTGTGTTGGGTTTGGTGGCTCCTGCAGTGAGCAGGCCAGTCAACACTCTGCTAATTACATGGCAGCTGTCACGCTGTGTGTTCGCATGGGGCCGTGTGTTGCACAGCCCAGAAGCAGATGTCCAATTCCAGCCCAAATGGTTCCAAACGTAGTGTTAGGTCTGAGCTTACGCACACACACACACACACACACACACACACACACACACACACACACACACACACACACACACACACACACACA
>JAUESF010000051.1:7284369-7300389 GCA_032274765.1 Malacoctenus tetranemus
CACACACACACACACACACACACACACACACACACACACACACACACACACACACACACACACACACACACACGTTCGGGCAGGCAGGTCACAGAGGCCCCAGAGCACTGGACTGTGCTAAGCAGGTAAATATAGCGAGGACAGATTTTATTAGAATAGAAAAGGCTTTGTTACTGTCAGGGGGAAGCAGAACCAACTGAGACGTATTCTTGGCTCCGTGTCCCCGTCCAACACTCGTCCTCAGCTCTTCTATAAAACCACCTCCGGGCTCCATCTTTTCCCTGCGACTCCCACAAGAAGGATCTCGTGTAAAGAACACGATTCCCCGCATTATTATTTCAGTCGGTTCACTCAGTATCATATAAATGGGAGGGGGGGAGCGTTCATATGCAGCTTTGTGTAATTTACGACAAACATTGTGGGCTCATAAAGAACCAAAAGGAGTGTCGTGTCTCACTAATGTAACTGCTCAGAAGATTACTGCATCGCCTCCAGATCAATACGCCGAGGGGTGAAAAACCGGGCTGAGCCCTCGTCTCAAGTCACATCTACATCCGCCCCGCGCGTTCACCGAATCACCTGCGTTTCACGCACTCATCAGCCAAACTAGTCCACATGAAGGAGCAAGAGCAGGAAACAGGAGGTAGAGAAAACACACAAGGAAGCCCCGGAGAGCCGCGTAATCTGCCTGTTCCTGCGGTAGCAAACGGAGCCTCCACAGAAGAGCCCATCCATCCTTGATCCTCTAAAGCTCATTGATCCCATCAACATCCAGACAGGGTAAGGACCCCCCACCCCCCCACCCCCCCTCCTGCCCCTCCCCCCCATGCATCGCTTCACACTCACTCCATAACTGGGATCAATATCGATTATCATCCTTAACCTGCCAGTTTTTGACCGTGTGCTTCTACATTCTGCTGCTCTCCAGAAGCTTTGTGGAGGTATTTCTATACAAATGTATACATGTGGAGACAGGATCTAGAGATTTTTCTCTGTTGGAAAAAAAAATGGAGGTTACTAAAATGCAGGTCAAAATATTCATACATTATTTCAATTTCTAGACATATTTAGTTTGAGGGATTAAACCTGAAAGTGTGAATAAATGTGGGGGCAAGACGTGTGTAATCAGGATTAAACCAAGTCTGTAAATCTGCATTTCTTTGCACAGATCAGCAGCTTCAATCTTCTGCACGTGTCTCAGAGAAGACCCCCGGAGCGTCGGGGTCAGTCGCTGCGTCCCGTCCTCCCGTTTCCTCACCCCACTCCACTCCCCCCACCCCCACCCCCCACCCGTACCTTCGCCTCCGTCAATCACGCCTCTCAGATAGCTCCATGATCACAATCGACACTCAGATGATGGAAGTGAATAAAACTCATCACTGACAGTCAGCGTGAGTCACGGCCCAGCATTAAAAGTTGCGTCTGGCCCGCGGGGCCGTCCATTCCTCAGCCGTGCTTTATGGGCGGGGGGGGGGGGGGGGGGGGCGGGGGGGCACCGCCCCCGGGGCCCCCCCCCCCCCCCCCCCCCCGCCCCTCGCCTTTCGGCGCCAATCCTCATCAATTGCCCGAAAACCTCCAGAACAGCCCAGCCTCCTCCATGCTTAATGCACCTACTGCTGTCAGACATCCGACCGCTTCCATCTTGGCGGCGGGGGAGTTTTTAGCTGTGGGCTTTAGGCGGGTGGTGTCATGGAGGGGTTGGTGTCTGGGGTTGCATATGTGGTTGCTATAATAAAACAAATGAGCTGCTACTTTTTATGTACTTTTTATGCATTACCACCCTCTGGAAAGTGAGAGCAATTATTTCTCACTATACAGAAGTACTGCTAGGACAAAAGAGACCCCTAAAAAAAAACGAAGCCCCAACCGACCTCGATTTCTCAGCCATTAAGCCACGAGACGGCTGCTGCCTTCGACTCTTACTACGCTAACCACTGCCTAAACAAGTCTTTACCCTATATAAACCGAGTCAGAGCCGTGAGTCAGCCATCGGACGGCTCCTCCAAACCGGTCCTGTCCTCATAAAGCCAAAGCCGGGAGAGAGAGCTGTGTTTACAGAAACACGGGAGCGGCTCACCTCTGATCTGCCCCTGCGATAGAGAGGAAGAGGAGGGGGGGGGAAGACAAAGATGCAGAGGGAGAAACAGAGGAAAGGAGACGCCAGGGGTTACATGATTGCAGAACAAACTCATAAAAGTTCCATTAACCCGTGAGGAGTTAAAGAGGTCCTGTTTTCATCCAGCAGACAGCCGTCACAAACAGAGCATCACCATAAAAATCCTCATCCTCCTTCCCCAAACCTCCATCTTGCCCCTTTCGCAGGGGACGCTCCGTCTTTGTCCTCTCCGTCCTCCGCCCACTTTTTCTTTCGGAACATTTTTCCTTCATTATTTCGCTCCTTTTGCATCGTCAGACTTCACAAAGACAGATCTATAAAATGAAGATCTCCCCCCCCTCTCTTCTCCCTTTTCCACCTCCCTTCCTCCCACTAAGCTAAGCAAAAAAAAAAGCTCTCTTGTTATTCCCCCCGCACCCCCCCCTCCCACCCCCTCTTCATCTGGGTTCCTGGTCTGTGAGTCACAACCTGAAGACGCCACAGGTCTGTCTGTCAGCGTCAGTCTGTCTTATTAAAACCAGCCATTCATGTCTTCTCACTAACAGCTTACACTTTGGACCGGCCGCTCTCGACAAACGTCAAAATTTGACGCGTGTTCCAAGAATGTTTTAGATTCGGCTCCTCGCTGCGTCTTCTGGCCAGTTTTAATCTTAGCAACACATACGAAGGACACTGTGTTGAATCTGGCAGAAATCAGAGAAATGTATGTGGCAAATACAAGTTGAAGCTTGTGGGTTGATGATTATTAATCTCAGTGTTTAGTGTAGCATTATTAAGGAGTCATTTGAATGTTTGGCCTTCTTTCTTCCACATATCCAACTATCATGTACGCTCAGATCAAGGAAGCGACTGACGTCAACTCAATATGGAAAAATAGTAATTAGAGATAATTGAAAGTGTCTCAAACTGACAGTTATTGGACACATTCATTTACAACCTATAATCAGGATCCACCATCAAACCTGTTCCGATCAGGAAACGTTCAAGATAATAATGATTATTAGCGTCTTGTTTGTGCAATATTATAAATGTTTAGTTTGGTCATTGTTTCAATATGTTCAGTTCACTCGGAGTCGTGAGGAGAAATGCTGGTCGGGCTTGTTTGTGAGGATATTTCAAGTACTGAAGGCAGCTGCGGCAGGGCCCGCCCCCTGGCTGTCAATCACCGGGGGTTTTATAGTTTTGGGGAGGTCTGCTCTCAGCCAAATAGTGTGAGTGTTCTTTGAAATCCTCCATTAAGGCACTAAGCACGGGCTCTTAGCTCTCCTTCTGATAGCCTCACTATCTGGCACCACCATCTCCCCTGCACTGGTTCCCATGGTGTAACCTTACCGCCCGAACGCAACACACGAGCATCCACGTCCAGCATCTGCACGTTCTGCAACTCACACGTGTGTGTGTCAGAGCGCACCAGAGACTCTGCAACATCTGGAACAAACAACTTGTTCCTGATGCATCTGTGAGGACAACAGCTAATATACATTATGACCTTCAGACTGTTGGAGAAGTCACTGATTTCAACTGGTATCAAACATAAAATTGTTTTTTAATTCACAAGATATGAAACAATTTGATTTAAAAAAAAATTTTTAAAAGGTTAATTGTTGTTATCGACATTTTTCTACCACAATTCACAGCGAAACATCAAAACAAGGAAAAAGAATTGAAGGTAAATTTCAAGCCAAAAGTCTTTACTTGCGAAAAATGTTTATTTCAAGCTGAAAAGAAGAAAATCCAAAGAAGAAGAAAAGGTAAGTGCAAAAAAGAAAGCAAAGAAGAAGATGAAAGACCACCGAAGAAGAAAAGGTTGAAGCAGCATGTGTGTCATGTGTGGAGCCTCCGGTGAGCACATTGTGTGGAGAGCTGATGGTAAAAGATTCACTGATGCAGATCAGCTGAATCGGATCAACTGGTTGTGGTAGCAGCTGATCGCGGCTTCACATTGGCCTGGTCGTGACGCTGCTCCACTGACAAAGCTCCAGGCACAGAGTCAACGTCTTGTACTTATGGATCGACAGCTGTAAACTGTATCAGAGGTCGATGTCATTAAGCCTCATTTCAAAACAACTTGTGCCTGCAGATGAATTGATTGCAATTCAGGATCAAGGAAGACACAATGATTCAACACAAGGCTCCAACATTTCATCTCCACGTATTTGATCTTCCTGCCTTTGGTTCCACATATTGAATCTTTTCATCTACAGACTTGAAACCGGAGCTCATAGCGAGGCCGAGTGGAGAGTTAGATCATCTCATTTTAAGAGCGGAGCCAGGAGAGATTTAACAAGCTGAACTCCGCAGCCCTAATGATTCCTAACGTTGTCTGTGTCTTTATTAAGAGGCGCTTGCGTGTGACCCTTGACCCAGTGCTACTTTCAATATATAACCTTTTCCAACACCGCTTAATCTCATCACGCTACAGGCATTGGTCAGCAGCAGCCAGAGGTCAGCACGACTCAGCACTTCCTGCTTGGATGCAGGTTGGGGGGAGAAAGGGGAAAGCCCAGACCCCCACCACCACCACCACCACCACCACCACCTCCTCCTCCTCCCCAGGAGAGGACCAGCAGGTAGGGTGTGACGGTCACGCGATGGGGCCATAACAAGGATACATCACTGCAGCAATGAGGTACTCTATCACAAGTGCACACGCCACGGCCGGCAGCTCAATACCTGCTGCGTGGAGGCATGGTCCCGGCTTTAGGCTCGCTCTCATTAGGCACAAAATGTCACAGGAGCCCCCAAACTCACGTTCCCATTGTAAAAAGAAGCAATATTTGGACGGAAGCAACCTCAGCGTAAGTGTGGGAAACACATTTCTTTTCGTTTTTTTCTTTTCTTCTTATTCTTGGACTGCGTCGGGGTGCGTTTGATTCTCTGGGAAAGAGGGGGGGGAGCAACTTTTCCTGTCGCCATCAGCCACCGTCGGTGCCGAGCAGTAAAGCAGCCAGCCTGCTGTAAAATAAAGTGAGGTGTGGAGAGAACTGGACCGGTCTGCAAAGCCATTGGCTGCCGGGAGGCTCGTAAAATAATAACACGCCGTCGTAAAACAAAGTGCTTATTAAATCATTTTGGACAATATCACACAACGTGCGAGCAACGCGCCCCCCTCCCCACCACCACCACCACCACCACCCCCCACCCGAAACCCAGAGATCTCGCGGGGGACAGCAGCTGAGCAATCGAATGAAATTTAACAGGTTGATCATGATCGCAGCACTGAGTAAGACTTTGGAGGGACCTTGGCGGCCGGCTTCCTACCGGCACTGTCGATAAAGTGACACTGAGCCATTATGTGGCCATTACTTGGCCTTTAAGTGACAATTGGGCACCAGGAGAAGAGTGCAGAGCAGGTCGATCTGCAGGAGCAGCAGCAGCGCTCTCTGTCTAGTTGAGGTTGCGTGAGCTTGTGCAAACCTAAGAATTAAACCATCCTGGTCTCCATGCAGGTCATTATACCTCAGTCTGTCCCTGCAAGTTATTCTGATAATTCAGTTTCTGTTTCTTCACTGTGATCACCAATGCATCACTGCCCTGCATGTGACACCTCCCAAACTGGGTTCAGAACAACCTTGTGGGGGCGCCAGAGATCACAGGAGGATCCCAGGTGCTTTGTTTCCCCCCCTCCATTGAGAAGGGCCCCCCACATCGTGAAGCTGAGGGGCTCCAGGTAAGAGAGATTTGGAGCCACCATATCAGAGAAAAGTTCACCAACATTTCAGACTCGGTAGATTCACATCGGACTCAGAGCTTCCTGTTCTCCCTGTAAGTGGCCACCTGGCTTAAATGCTTGGAGCAGAAGAAATGGACTGAATACCTGAGTACATTTTATTCCTCTACATAGTCAGAATATGCTGCAGTGAGCACGTTTTCCAGCTTCTTCCTGCTCCTTCCAACTCATCAAGGCAGTTTTTGTGCATTTCTGGACTGCATGTTTTAGTAGTAATCATCCACCAACTGTTCTCTTTCACTTAAGCGCTTTTGGTTCTCAGTATTTCTTTTTGGAAAGAAAGAAATCAGTAACTCAGACCTCCCTAAGATAACAGAGAACAAGTGTAAAACCACAGGAATTCTGACTCTTCATCAGCCTCGGTTTAACACACAGAAACACTATCGCTGCTCAATCGAAACGCTGCTCTGAATAAAACAATTTCCGAGTGTATTTGCACAGTTGCGTGTGGGTAGCTTCTCTGCTGCTCCTAATCAATAATCGATGCTGTCCTTTAGCTGCGTCTGAAAAGGTTTCAGGTCCGGGAACACTAATGATGCTGAGAGGGATCAGAATAAAACACCCGGCCCCCTCTGTAGGAGTCCGTTCTGGTTGGCCGCCTTCAAACCGACAGCTGTTTTATCAGAGGTGACACCAGCAGCCCTGTACATGCCCCCAGCTTTCTTTTTATTCTAATCAGTTTAGAGTCCAACTGCGCCCAGAAGAGTTTGCGGCGTCGCTGTCGGAGGCTGCTTGTGTTTTCACTTTTACATGGCAGCTTTAAAACCGTCCCTCCGTGTGCATCATTGAGACGAGGAACCTCTGGAGACTTTCATTTATAAATATTCTTGTAAAGCGGCAACGATGGAGGTTTTAGTACCTTGTTACAGGTCAGCAACAATAGCCCAGTGTGTTCTAATGATCAGGTTCCCAAAAGGGTGGAGTTCAAAACTATTTTTTTTGCTGTCCAACAGAAAATGATACACACCTTATGTTAATCTTCAACAAGCAAAAGCTGAATGCAAATCATAAACCTGGATTACAGCAGTTTAACAGCAAGTCTGACAGAAAAACCCCTGTTTTATCAAAAGGCCTGTGAGCTTCATTGTAAGATTCAGTGTTTGCTTTATTTTGAAAAGCTCAACGATGTCTCAGGCGCCTTTAACTGCGTTTATCTGAGACACAGTCCATCCACAGGGCAGCAGGAGCTTCTTCACAGGTTCATGGTTAACCCTTCATCATTTAGGACGGTTTCATCTGAACCAACTCACCTCAAGCCTGTCAGGTGAATTGTTTCCATGGCTACACGAATTGTTTCTTAGTCTAAATGTAGTTTTAAGGTTGTGTGAAGTTCTCCACATGTGGAGCTGCACCGACTGTCTCCTGAGATATTTGAGGTACATCTGTTTTTTTGGATCATGTATTTTGTCCCTCGAGTGTTCATGTAAAAACATGGAGAGAGAAGAGAGAGGATTTAATAAAGAAGCAATTATTTCTTGGTCCGATGTGATCAGGAGAAATAACCAGTGTTGCCTTCACAGACGTGATAAAAAAAAATGATTTTTGTATTTTCTTTTTTATTTCAATTCTTTTCTACATAAAGAGCAAATTTAAGTGTGTTTTTATCTACTCTATTTTACTCGGTGTTTTATTTATTTTCTTTCTGTCTGCTCACGTTGTGCAACAGAACAGAAACCAGTTTAGTCACCTCTGATGTTTTAGAATAAACTCCACGAATTGAACTCAATTGAATCGTGATATTTTAACAGGCCTGGACCTAAACCACCGTTACTTTACCTCAACAAACATATACTTGAATTCACTCACATCATTAGTGTGACACACATATGTAATCGACAGCTATAATCTGTTCTCTAGGAATATGTTTCTTCACTGTAGCAGACCGTCCTATGAAGCCCTCACCATCATCTCTCCATATTAGAGGGACTTTGTTGAGGTGACTCCGGGGATCTGCGAGCGTCGAAGCGCGCACGCAGAAACGCTTCAGGCCGGCCTGGATTCCAGCGACCGACGCTGCGGGTTTAAGAGGCTCTTTCGTAGCCCGGATCCATCCTGCTCTGTTCTTTCTTGCTCCTCTATGTCACATAAGCACGCAGCAGCCGGCCCATTTTCTGGCTGCATATAGCTGTCTCCGGTGCACCGTAAATAATGTTGATAAAGACGCCCGCCGAAAACGACTTTCACGCGTCCCCCGATTGATTTAACGTGACCTCCGTTTCCAAATGATATTGGAAGCCTATTTAAACAGATGAAGGCTTAAATTGTCTTGCTTGTATGCGCATTAATCTCCCATTCATCATCATTACTGCGTGATTGGTCCGTCCACGCCTCCGCCAGCCTCTTACGTTACGACAAGGGCCTGTAAATTAGGATGTAATCCAATTTAAACAGCGGCAGCAGCAACCACACATCCATTTTTTCTCCCCCTCCTCCTCCCTCCCTCCCTCCCTCCCCCCCTGCGCTCGCTGCCGGTGGACAGCTGCACGCACCGCCCATATCAAAACGCTTTGTGCTGGATGTGGGAGCCGGGAGGACCCGAGCCAATTCCCACTAATAGGATCTTATAAGGCTGATGTAATTGCTGTTACGCGCGCAATCTACGAGCCCATCATATCTTGAAGCTCAGTCACACGCAATTTTCCAGCGATTAAATGGCATGTTGTTGATGCTGGATTAGGCCACCGAGGATTCGGGCGCGGAGTTTTTACGCGGCGTGGAGGGGGGGGGATGGAGATGCGCATGCATGGCTGGCCGCAATTTGCCTCACTTTAATGTGTCATTCTGGCACGGTGTGACGCGGCTTTAGGAGATGATTGCGCGGCGCCGCCGCTCCCGTGTAACCGATTGGAAATCGGCTCCAAGTTTTTTTTTCCCAGCCTGTTTAAAAAATAACCTGCCATGAAAACCGAAAGAGAGAGAGAGAGAGAGAGAGAGAGAGAGAGAGAGAGAGAGAGAGAGAGAGAGAGAGACTGCACCTTTTGAATATTCACCCGCTCTCATCCGTTCATCTTGATTTTTACGGCGCGGTTTTATTCTATTTTTTATGACTCTCCAAACCAAAGCCATTTTCCTGCATGACCTGTGTCTCTATCAGCCTTAAAGACACCGGCTGATAGTTTACATAAATCTGCCTGCTGGTTTCGCCCCGACCCAGGAGGCTTAAACGGTGTATTATTCCAAACATATGCATTTTAATCAGCTCGGTCACACTTACAAGAACTCCAGTTAATAAGGCCATCAATCAAGCGCGTGTGCAGGGGGGCGGAGTGAGGGGGGGGAGAGAGGGGAGGGGGTCTTATCGGTGTGGTGTTTTGTGGGTGCGCGTCTGCCTGATCAGGACGAACGTTTTTAGCTAAAGGATAAAAAATTGATGTTTGGGGACTGTTTCTGAAAGTTTGTTCGAAGTCAGAGAGACGCGCACGTTGTTCTGGATTGTTGTTGTTTTTGTTGTTCGTTAACGGATCAGCTTGTTTTGAATCATCTCCCGAGTGGTGACCTCCGGTTCTTCGTTTATTCAATCGTTACAGCCCATCACAGCTTGTGTCCGCGTGCATTCGGTCTTCAGGGTAGTTTTTTTTTTTTTTTAACTAAATAGCGCAGTGTTTAACACGATCTCACAGTGTTGGTTCGGTTTGGGCGCTATTGTTAGCGAAAAATATGGGATGATGTGTGTAAAACTTTGAAATCTGGAGCTTAATAAAACAGTGAGTTACAGAGGAGGAAGCAGAAATAACAGCCATTCCCAGCTCCCCTAACACGCAGTTCGATTCAGACTTATTGTGTGTGGTTATCAGGTTTACTCGCCACACTGATTTTGTAAGTCTCCTAATTCTAAGCAGAGGAATGTAAACAACACGGGCCTCTATTTCACTAGTTCGCCCCCCAACGAGGACTCGAGGCCCAAGCTAAATAATAATAACACCGACGCCATTTCTCTACATTTCACTTCACTAACTTCTCATCCGCTGCGCGCAACTCTTCTCCGAGCTGATTTGTGGGCGTCTCTCTGCGGGGGCCGCAGCGCCTTGCCAATCCTATTAACGCTCAGAAGAAGAAAAAAAACTCTTTTAATTTGCGCGGCTCGGGTCAAACGCGGCCAATTAAGACGCCGCTGATTGCTGGCGGGGTCCTTTCCCGAATGATCGATCTCTGCGCGTCTCCAATATCTTCAGACAACTAATTCCGCCGCGTCTATTAAGCGCCTCGCGGGGGGAAAGGAAAATATGAGTGGTGCTAACGGAGCCCGGGGACCACTTAGCTGTCACGGTCAATCTAGCGGTCCCATCAGGAGATATGGGAGCGGGGGGGGCACACTCTGGTGTTTTGACAGCGACCACTTGAGAACAAAATTAGTGTTATTATTGGAGAATAAGGGCGGGGTGGTGGTTAGAGTGGTGCGCCCCGGTGGGAGTATTGGAGATCTTTAACAGCTTACAACCTGCCGCGATGGATGAAATCAAAGGAGGTAAAATTAGAGCAAAAAAAAAATAAAATAACTTGTTTGAATTGTTTTTTTTTATTCTGTTGCAGTGAATTTAAAATAACATTAAAGAGGCATAAAGCCTCCGTTCACAAACACGCCCATTGCTTCCCTCCCGATCATGGAACAGGAATTTATTGCAAATCAGACAGAGAGGAGACCCCAGCCAGAACAGAAACAAACAGGAAAATAAGGAAAAAAGAAATTAAAAATCAGTCTCTTGTTTGTCCGTTTCTTTTTTTTGGGCCACGGAACTGGAGCGATCAGGTGCCTTCGTGACACTGCGAAGCGAAGGGGAAAAGCCTGTGATTTTACAAGAGGCCCGTGCAGAACTGGATCACGTTTGACTCCGATTCTCGAAGAATTGGTCGTATTTTATTGGGGCAGAAGCAGAGAGGAGAGCGTCTGCGCGTGAAAACGCTCAGACTTTATTTTTCCTTCGATTTGATTGTCCTCTCAAACCTCTTCTGGGTCCTTCCTCTGCCCCCCCTGCCCCCCCCCCTCCCACACCTCTCCCTCCCTCACTCCCCCTTCCTCCCTTCCCTCCCCTCTCTCGCGCCGTTGTAATCCGTTCCCCTGGCGCCTTGTTACCTTTTGGCAGCAACGATCCCCTCCCTGGTATTATCATTAATTCAGCGCTCAGAATTCACCGGGTCCTACATATACATCACTTACTAATTTTTTTCCTCGCATCTGCACATTTCGGCCCAGGGCCGCCGCCGCCGCCGCCGCCACCGCCGCCACGGGCCCCGGTGTTGGAGAGCTGGTCGTAATGAGGGGGGGGAGGAGGGGGGTCCGGAGTCTGTTAACAAATCCCCTTGTTATAAAGAGAGATGGAAAGCATCATTCTCCAGTAACTAACCCACACGTGGGCCGATTTGTACGCGTAAAGCGACGACAGATAATGATTAAAAAAAAGAAAACAACCAAAAAAAACATTAACTTCATCCATCACGGAGATCTAAACGCTTCCTCTGGATCCCCGCGTCCTTCATACATCAAATGAATCTAAGCATCTAATCTGGGTTGGTGTCCATGCAGTCCTATTTTTTCAGTCCTGGCTCCGCGGAGGGATTATTCTAATAGGAGGAAACATTGTGCGTCTTCTGCCTGAAGATCTGTAGCGTTCACTGCTCGCTGTCTTCATGCTAATTCAGTCCTGATCATAAGACTACACGTGAGGGGTTAAAAAGCTTATGTGAAAGGCCTGTGTCGAGGAAGAGTCGGTGTGTTTTGGTTCTATCTGGTCAGAGGCACTTCTTCCCTCTGATCTAGCGTCACAGACGACGATTTGCTGAGCACGGAGGGCGTGAAAGTGACAAAGGCGTCCGTTCTGCTCGTCGGGGAGCACGTGAAGTCCGAGCCGGAGGGCCTGCTGGCGATGCCGTTGGTCTGACTGGAGTGGCAGGCCAGGCAGGAGCAGGGGCTCCCCCCGGGGCCGAGGCCGTGAGTGGGGCCGGGATACAGCGACGGGTGTCTGAAGGCGCACAGCAGCTCGGGCCTCTGGTAGGGATGGGACAGCATCCGGAAGCTGTCGAGGGAGCGCAGGGGGTTGGAGAAGGGGGTGGCGGCGGGGGCCGAGCCGGCCCCGACCCCCAGGTGGGAGTAGTAAGGCAGCGGCAGGTGCGACGGGAAGGGGTAGGGGAGGTTCCCGGTGGCCGCCGCGTGGCTCATCATGTAGGTGTAGAAGGCGGGGTCGGCCGGGTGAGGCCACGTCATGGCCAGACGCTGGCGTTTGTCTTTCATCCTGCGGTTCTGGAACCACACCTGGAACGGAGACACAGCGGGTCAAACATTAACCGCCGCTCATTGATGTGCAGCCACGGGAGCGCATGGAAATCACACTGGAGGGTTTGTTTGGCTTTTACGCACCGACAAATTTCACATTCGGTTTGTTGCGTTTCAATTTGTCTCGTTGCCACAAATGTGCTAGTCAAATTTTTTATTTATAATAATTATCGTGTTTAAACCGCTGAAGTTAAAACAAATCCCTCCTTCTTGTGGTGTTTTTCTTCCTATATTCGTTTTTATCGATAACAAATTGTTGTTGGAAATCATCATCTGAATTTGTTTTGCCGCTTCATCCAAACACCCCCTCACCAGCAGTGATGCTGCATCCACCCCCCCCCCTCCCCCCGACCCCAGAGGCCTGTGACGCCCCCCCTGCTCCTCCGAGACAAGCGTCTTACTTTGATGGTGGTCTCAGGTAGATTTAAGGCGGCCGCCAGCTCGCACCTCCGCGGCCTGGACACGTAGTTCTCCCGGTAGAACTCCTTCTCGAGCCGCGCGATCTGCTCCCGGGTGAACGCCGTCCGGTACCGGCGGATCTGGTCAGCGGCGTAGGACAGGGAGCCCTGGCCCGGCATGGTGCGGCCCGGGTCAGCGCCGCCGTCCCCCAGGTGGCTCGGGGAATCCCCGTTCCGACCTGAACCAGAAGACAAACAAAAAAACAATAACATCAAATTAAAAGCATTTCGGGCAGCTTTTGTTGCTGCAACAATTAGCTGAGGACACAACGCGATGATGGGTCATTTTTTAGTGAATTTTCGAACAAAGAAAATCTGGATCGACTTGTTAAATTTCGTCATTTTAACTGGATGCTGTGTGTCTCATGTCGGGGCCTTCCTGCAGCAGACGGCTGGTTTTTATTGCACTAAACTGGGCTGCTCATTTCACAATTCTATTTATTTCCCTATGAATACAGCGGCCTCTCTTCAAATGATACACACCACAATTTTAACTGATTTTAGGTGTCTAATTTTTTGATGTGCTGCTGTCATCCGTTCGTTTGCTTCACATCCTTTTGGAGAACAAACATGGAGCGTTTTATCATGTTGATATCAATTTTTTGTGTCAAATCTAAAGAGAAAGAATCTGTACAAATACAGTGAGTGGCGTAGCCTCCATCGTTGGAACACACCACAAAGATTCAACATCGATTCCCAATTTTTTTCACGTCTTCTTCCTAATTTCTCTTGTTGATTTTGAATATTTACAACGTTCAATTCTCCCTCGTGCAGCACACATCAAAAGGCAAAGACGAGCTGTGACACACGCTGCAAGTCGGTGAGGAAACTGCCTGATGGGAGAGTGGGTGTCACCTCAGGGTGCCACTGTGGTCAGTTCCCAGAGCAGCTGTGCAGCAGCGCTGCGATGTGCGCGACCCTGCTGCAGCTGTGTGTCGATGGAAACAGCACAGATGCAAAAACACTGTGGAGAAATGCAGCGGTGCAGCGGGAGTGACGCTGTGGAGTGGCACGATGCAGCGTTTGGTTTTATTCAATCGAGTTGGTCTGTGCGAAGCGTGTGTTCGGAGGAGACAGCAGCACGCGGCTCGTGGACACGCAGCCTACCTTTGCTGGTGGGGTAGTCCATGCTTTCCGGCGTGCAGCTGACATCGATTTCCTCGTAGAAGTCCGACTCGGTGTCCGAGCTGCTGCCGTCTTTGTGGGGGTGGTCGGCCCGCTGTCTCTCCCCGGCGGACGACGCGCCCACCGCTCTCACGTCGGCGCACATATTCCTCCGTGCGCCCTCCTCCGCCGCCGCCAGCTCGCCCCTGTCCCGGGCGTAGGGCGCCGCGCCGGGGCTCAGGCAGCTCCTGTGCTTCCCCTGCGGCTCTCGCGCGGGGCTCCCGATGGCTTCCGACAGCGTGGAGCCGTTCTTGGCGAGCTGAGCTCCCTCCGCCAGCATCACCATCTCCTCCCTGCTTTCCATCACCGGCGCGACTTCAAAATAAAAGGAAAAAAAGAAAAGCAGCCTCGACTTCGAGGGAGAGTGCGAGCCGTCAAAACCAAAGCGATGGTACTCAGGCAGCAGGGGAGTGTGTTTGTGTGTGTATGTGTGTGTGTGTAAGTGAGTGTGTGTGTGTGTGTGTGTGTCGTGATGATGGCGGTGGAGGTGGGTGGGAGATTGTGTCCAAAGGAGTAGGAGAGGCTTCTGGAAAAGAGGGGATGCAATCCGGTCTGACCCTGACAGAAGACCGCTCCAGAGTGCGGAGAGGGAGCTCTGGGAGGGATCACCATTTACCCTCGCTCTCTCTCTCTCTCCCTCTCTCTCTCTCTCTCCCTCTCTCCCTCTCTAATTCTCTCTCTCTCCTTTCGCTCTCCCTCTCTCTTCCTCCAGAGCTGTCATTCTTAATAGGCCAGTCGTCATGATGGTCCCCCCCTGATGACGACACGCATTGATTGGATGTATGGGTAAACAGAAGGAGCAGTGGCAGCCGCGAGATGGAGGTGGGGAGGGGGGAGGTTTGGGGGGGGGTGTCAGAGGGCAAAACAAGCAGCAAATGAAGAACACAGCATCACTTCATCCAGACTGTTTAGGTGGTAAAATATATGTCAGTTAATTATCCTATACCGTCCTCACTGAAGTCTGAAGGTTGTCATTTCGGTAAACTTTCTCCAGTTGATGTATTTTAAAATGTATTAATAAGGGAGAAGATTCAACGAATTAAAGATGTCAATTTTTCATGGATTCTTTCATCAGTTTTCTTCAAAGATTGTAAAAAACTGTAAAAACAAACGTTTCTTCACCTGATACCAACAGCCTGCTTCATTTACCTGCACTACAGCTTCATTTGGTCCACCTCTATTCTCACTCTTCCTGTCACTTCAAGTGGAGTCAAGTAAAGCACCGAAAGGTCAAGTCCTACGGTCAGAGTTGAGATAAGAGCCCATTTAGCAGACAGCTCCACCAGGTCTGCAGGCTGCAGTGCTCCTCCCTCTATCAGCCAGGGTCCACATGTGGAGGGGACACTGATGGAGGACGTTGGACTGTTTAGTACTAAGATAAATTCACATGGTGAGATGATGCTGTGGTGCTTGTTCTTTGCATCCCTTTGGCAGGTAGAGGTCACATCCCAGCTTCCCAGTGTGCACATCTTTCTGCAAAACAATACTAAACAGTGTCATAATAACAGACACAGGCTTGTGTAAATCTTGAGTTTGGTGTGGTCACGATATCAGTCCCAGTGGTTTCAGACTGGGAGCTTCTCTCCGGGCTCTTCCCATGAACCGAGGCCCGATGTTTACATCAAGCAAACGGAGCCTCATCCCAACCTTGCTCCAACTGAAGGATGCAGTGCGCAGAGCGGCCACGGGGCGATCCGTGGGCTCGGTGCTCCGTCTGATGAAGATCACACAGGCACCGGAGCTGCAGCCAGCTGAGAGTTGGCAACATTTGAATTGGTGCCGTTTAAACGCCAGATTTATTCCCACAGCGCAGCAGGGCGCAGGACAGGAAAGCTGTCAGCATGAATGGAAAGGTGAGAGTCGGGCTGCAGCCCCTCATACACACCAGTGTTGCTGTCTGTTTGCAGACCTGATCTGGTAAAAAAATGTTCCCAGATATTTGAAGCAGGTGATGCGCTCAACTTGCGACATACCAGAAAAGGGAGCGACGTTTGCAACCTGAGAGCACAACAGTCGCGGCAGATCACGGCGTTCTGGCGGATGTGGACGATGCCGTTCAAAGTGGCGCTGTCACATGGTCTCACAGAGAGGAGAGAGAGAGAGAGAGAGAGAGAGAGAGAGAGAGAGAGAGAGAGAGAGAGAGAGAGAGAGGCACGCGGTGGGGCTCCAGCAGCCTCCGCTGTCCTTGTGCGCCCTCGCCTGTCCGAAAGAGGGAAAAGGCCCCGAGCAGCAGTCGCCCCTCCCCCCACCCCAGCTCGAGCCAGGAGCAGTGAGTGGAAGTCTG
>JAUESF010000051.1:7324700-7334756 GCA_032274765.1 Malacoctenus tetranemus
CACACACACACACACACACACACACACACACACACACACACACACACACACACACACACACACACACACACCCAGCCTGAAAATCTGTCAATTTCTGCCGCGTGGTCACGTGACCTCCTCCTCTGTGGAGTGGATGGAGATGGCTCTCCACGTCAGCCTACGTCTCCAAATTTCTGCTTAGCGAACCTGCTTCAAAGAGGCAGGAGGCACGGCGCTTCAGAGCCATGTTCAGGGCGGCTATAGAAGAATCCCAGCCCAACATAGAGTTATAGAGGAGGGCGAACGACGATGATGGATTTTGACGAAAGGGTCCCCGTCGGATCGAACATGTATTTGCCCAGTTGCACTTATTACGTCTCCGCGGGGGCTGATTTTTCCGGTCTTCCCTCGTTTTTATCCCAGACCCCGTCCACCCGCCCCATGACATACTCTTACTCCTCTAACCTGCCGCAAGTCCAGCCCGTCAGAGAGGTGACGTTCAGGGACTATGCTGCCATTGACGCGTCCGGTAAATGGCCGCACCGGGGGAACTTGCCCCAGTGTTACCCCAGCGCGGAGGACATGGTGCACCGGGACTGTCTGTCGGCGCAAACCGCCGTCGTAGGGGACGTTTTCGGCAAAAGCAGCCCGGCTGCCGCCGCCGCCGCCTACCACCATCACCACCACCACCACACGAGCGCCGGCTCCGCCGCCCCCAATTTCTACGGGAACGTGGGCAGGAATGGCGTGCTGCCACAGGCTTTCGACCAGTTTTACGAGACGGCGTACGGGAACGCGTCGGAGAGCTCCTCCGCGAACGGCTACTCAGGGGACAAAACGGCGAGCAAGGCGCCTAGCTCCGCGCCGGAGGACGCCGCGTCGTGCCGGGACACCGAGGCGAAGGAGCCGCGGGATGAAACGAGCAGCCCCGAATTATCTTCCGGCAACAATGAGGAGAAATCCAGCAGCAGCAGCAGTACGTATTAAAGTCAGCGCCTCCGTTATGAGAGAAAGTTTGCAATCTTGCGCGCTGCTGTTAAAAATTTTATATGCTGTTTTATAAGCATATAAGGTTTATAGAGGGCCCGTAGACCCCCCCACCCCCCAACAAAACTTTGTTATAAACTGCAGGATCACGTGTTTGGAATTGAAATTGGCCGTGAAAGACTTGGGGGCCGGTGATTTTTCTGTAACACTCTTTGACGTCTCCAACAAGCACCCAGTCCCCAACGTAAACTCCCCAGCAGACAAGCGTTGGTTCTCGGTCCCTTTCCACCCCCCCTGAACGCGCTTGTTTCACGGTGTCCCGGCGTTAAAAGCAGCCCTTGCATATAATGAGGGTGGTGGCTCTGGGTGAAGCTTCAGCACACATGGGCTCCTGTTTTAAAGCTATCGTGGAGTTTGTGTTCCCACTTGTACTTGTACACCCCCTCCTTCTCCTTCCCTTTCCTTTACGTGTTCTATAAAACACAATATTTTCATGTTCGCCGTCTCGTTTACCGGAGCTTGTTAGTTTCTTTCTATTTTAAGGTGAACTCGCTTTCATTTGCTCACAAAGGTCAAAGCCCAAGTGTATTGTCTGGCCAGTCAGGGGGCGAGCGCTTTGGTAATCTTTTCACTGTAATATAATATCTTTATATATGACACTTGAAATGTTGAAAGGGGGAAATATGTTCCTAATGCTTTATGTAGAGGAAATCCGCCCCTGCGTAATCCGGGCAACATCCAGCACGTATAAATCTCCTCCAAGCCAAAGTCATGGCGAATTGGAAGTGTTTATAATTTCTCTAACCAGTTGGCTTTCTCTTTCCCTCCTCTGTCTCCTCGCAGGTGGACAGAGGACGCGCAAGAAGAGGTGTCCGTATTCCAAGTATCAAATCAGAGAACTTGAGAGGGAATTTTTCTTCAGCGTGTACATAAACAAGGAGAAGCGGCTGCAACTGTCTCGGATGCTCAACCTCACCGACCGACAAGTCAAGATCTGGTTCCAGAACCGGCGCATGAAGGAAAAGAAACTGAACAGAGACAGATTACAGTATTACACGTCCAACCCTCTGCTTTAGGGGTCACCGCGGCGCCGCCACCGCTCCACCGGTCCCCCCCCAACACACTCTCTCTGTCTCCCTCTCTCTCCCTCTCCTCTCTTTCCGCCGAGGGACTGGCTCCGTTTACAGACTGACTCTCTCCGGCTGTTGCTCCCCTGTGTACATTGTGTACCACAATGGCGCGACAGCAGCAAGCGACAGCAGCAGCAGCAGCAACACGGCTCAATGGTTAATTTCAAGTTCGAGGACAACCGTATCCCGTGATATGAAATACCTAAAGAGTGAGTCTGAACTGTCCCTCCTGTTCAGGGGGAAAATAGGGGGGAAAAGCTGTTCTCGCCACAAGACTGTTCGCTCGCGAAGGCCCATGTTAATGTTGTGACTCACAGACGCCTTGTTATTTTTCTTTACACGCAGGCAACAAAAAAAACAAACAAAAAAATCCAGTCACCAAACGACTGATTTAGTGTATTTTGTAATCAAAAAAAAAATCTATTTGACTTTTATTTTTTATTTTGTCTTGAAAAATCAGTGCAGTGGTGGGATCGTAGGCGACCTTTCAAACGGGCTGACCGAGTCTATAACTGGTGTGACCAAATAATGAATCCGAACGGAGGAGGATCTTGTGTTTCTGTTTTTGTGTGCTTATTTATTTTTGTAGCCACTTGTTTACTATCTCCTTGTAATGCCACGGCTACTCAAGTCAAAGTCCATTATCACCCAGGCTATTGGTATTCCATGCTGAGTCCGAGCTGACCTCCAAGCCAGCGCTCTGCCGTCGTCCCCTGTTCGCCTGCACACTGAGGGCTGGGTATTTATCAGTTGCGTCCCCTTCGATGTTGTCCCTTTCCCCCTGGTTATATATAGATCTATTTTATACGTTTTCGGGACACTTTCAGTCGAGTCCTGTGGCTGACACAGGACGAACCAGAGAGATAAGCTCGTTCACTGGATCCGTGTGGAGTTGCACTGAGGTCCACGCCCAGCGTAGTCACACAGGTAGCCTGTTCACGCAGCGGGCCTCTTTGATACCGTAGAGACGAATAGATTTAAATACCCCCCCTCCCCAACCTCATGATTGTGATCCGTGGAAACTTGTAGTCTGAAAATATTAAAAAAAAAAAAAAAAAGAAGCTACATTTTCAAGTGTGCCGTCAGGGGCAGGGCTGGTCAGGGTCATTGCATTGAATCAATTGCTTGGGATGTCCAAACTATTGTGTATTATACTATATTTCCAAATAAAAACAAAAACAACAAAAACAAATGAAAAAAAAGACATTATTGAGAAAAAAAACAACAACAACGTGTGCGTTGTCCTTGTATTGTTCCTTCTCTCCGCCACACGCGCGCTTGCGTCCAAACGAGCGCGGCCTACCTGAGTCCGAAATGCACTTTGTTTTTTTACATTTTTACGCACGGAAGAGAAGTTTGGTGCTTCTAACGAGGATCACGTTCAGATACCTGAGGGCCGAGGCAGGCTATCAAAACGGAGGTGCACTCAGAACTAACACGTCCATGCAAACATTAAACTGCGCAAGCTCGCAGGCACGCGCGCACACACACACGTCGTCTCTCACTGACGAAAATACGTGTTTATTTGTGTTTAATACGATTGAAATGTCACAATAATTTGGAGGAAATGTTGTTTTTTTTCCAAATTTGCACCAATTAATCAGCTTATTTAGAAATATTTACAACACACACAAATAAAGAAAAAAAGAAAGATGCAACAAATGTTATTTATTTATTGTTTTTCTCGGGATGATGTCTTCACTGTCGCAACAATCAGAGGCCTCTTCGACATGGTTTTGAACAATTAAGCAGTGAAACACGTGAATTAGTCCCTCCAGCTTCAACATCCACCTCTGTCTCCTCCACTTCGACCCTCGCAGCCAAACATTAAGCATGGCAGTATGTGCACTTTGTTTTCTAATCGTCTCACTCTCGGCGTCCCCCCCCCCCCTCGCTCTCCCGGTCTGTGTGAACTGTCATTTCGCTGATTGGCTTTGGAAAACGCTCTCCCAACAGCAGCAGCTCTCCTTTGGCGAGGGTCGCCATATTTGCTGTTGTTATCGCCGTGTTTATGGGAGCTAGCCGCAGCGCATTGGCGTTCATATATGACAGTCAAAAGGGCCATAAACGCGGGGAGAGAGGCTGAAGTTTATGGTTGCTCCTCTCTGCCATAGTCCGGCCTTGCCTTGCGCATCCTTTACTGCGCGCTGGAATTCCGTCCCTAATTACGGGACATCCTCCCCGTTGCCGCAGCAACGCGGCCATAAAAGCTGTCTGAGAGTCTGGAGCATTTGTACAATTGGAGTGCAGTGCAATAAACCGTCTGAGACCCAAGGTTATTAACTGTGTTACCAAGGAGGCGACAGCGGCGATAGGGGAGAGGACGGACAGGAGAAGCCGCCGCTCGCTGGCTGCCCCGGCTTCATTTGAGACTCCTGCTCCCTCCGTGTGGGTTACCCAGCCCGAGACGGTTTACAGGCAGAAGGCTGCCCCTCCTGGATTTTACCGCTTCCACCACCGGGCGGCGCTATTGGGACCAATGTCATGGCCTTGGATCCTCGGGTCTCCGAGCTCACCTCAGATACACACGCAGGTAAAGCGAACGTAAACAAAGCCTGGAGCCGCCGTAGTTTGTTCTGCAGGGGGACGACAAACAGAGCGAGCGTGTCCTGCGTCACCTCTCAGCCTCCTCTCCTGCATGCTGGAGCTGCCAGACTCAGATGAGAGCCGATTTGTGTGTAGTTTCCATTTTTTCCCCCCTCTGCGGTGCCCATTGGGCCGTGCGGTAGAGAAAGTCTTCCTGGAGGCCCTAATAAGGCAACACATCTGTGCCAAGCCTCCGTGCTGCATGTGCTATTCATTTTGCTGAGCTAGACCTTTTTTAATGGTTCAAGTATAGCATAGCGGGGCTCGTACCTGGCGAGATCCGCAGCCCCCTCTCCAGGCTCCCACCACAAATGTTTCGGATTTGCAAAGGTCTGCCTTAATTATCGAGTGACACAGTTAGCATCTTAACGACAGCATGCGCCCGGTTTCTGGATGCAGAACAAATGCTTTCATTTCTCAGATTGCTCGCATGCTAAAGCAGCTCGTCCTAAATCACAGCAGCTGAGCTGCGGGCCCGTTTCTCTCTCTCTCCCTCTCTCTCCCTCTCTCTCTCTTGTCTTCTTCCTCTCCTTCAAAAGAACGCGCAGGAAAAACCTCGGACGACTCTTCAAAAACAAACGATCCCCCCGTTCGTGCCAAAGCTGCAATAAGAGAGGTCGATCAGAGTGTGATAGAGCAGCGATCGCGTCTCCCCGTTTCCTTCCGCACTCGGAGGCTATTCGGTGTCAGTCCAGGGCGGCGAGTGGCTATTCTGGACCGTGATGCGTGCGGACCGGCTCCTTTTCCCCTTTGTCTCTCGTGAAAAATAAATGCTTCCGCTGGATGTAATAAAACGCCGCATTATTGTTCATAACTGCACTCGGGACGAACATGATACGACTCAAACGGCCTCTTCGGCCACGATTATATGGGCCTGATCAAAGCCAGTGGTCAGAGCAAACTGTTTTCAGGATATATTAGCCGGGCAGCTGTGAAAATGAAGATTTAATAGCGACAATTAATAACTGTAACACAGAGATATCGATAGGCCCGCGTGCCAGTGCAGCATCGTGGCGTGTGCAGACCAAAACAATTGAATCCCGGGCACACATAATTAATTGATGTATTTAGTTTCCTTGCTGGCTCATGTGTCCCTTTAGGAACGGGCCACTGTGGAGGAGGAAAAACACACAGACTTCAGATGTATAACTGTGACTTTATCTCTATTTAGTGGCTTAATGCTCTTTTAATATATTCCATAATCTGGAGGCACGTCAATGAATGGACGCAAATGTCCGGCGCGCGGCCTCTGCGCTTTGAAACCCGCATCCTGCAAATATGCCTCCCACCATTACCATCCACATATATACACTCTTATTTAATTACGTGGTGTTTTTAATTGGCTATTGTTCTATATCCATACGCGCATAAATAACACCCGGGCCACTTTTAGTAGTTTGAGAAATGTACATTCTGAGCGGCCGCGATTGACAAATGTCCAGCCAAAAAAAAAGTCTCAGCCAGTGCGCATAAATGAGCTGTCAATGAGCGCGCTCGCGAACCTAAATGGGCGCAATTTATGAATTTCTCCCAGATTCCCTCATTTCCAGTACAACAGGCTGCAAACAAACCCGGGGGGCGCGCGGCCACCTGGGTCTGGTAATGGCAAAGCTGGCCAAGATTAACTTCAACCTGGAGAGAGAGAGAGCAATAGAGTGCACATGGCCAAGGACACGGCGGAGATGGAAGGAGAGGTTTATTGTGGCCCTTATTGCCCCAAATTGGACCGACAGGATGACTTGTATGCGGAAGCTTCATGTCTGCTTTACTGTGGGACTGTTGCCTCACAACACTGGGATCAATAGTTTGACAGATGAACAAATTAAAATTAGTATTCGGAGCCTGGTTTGGATTCTGTTGTGATTATTATAAAGAAGGAGGGAAAAAAGACGCTAAATAAACACATGTGGCTGTTTTTTTTTTTTTTGTTTGGTTTTGTTTGTTTTGTTTTGTTTATTTTTCAGCCTGAATTAAATGACACCCACGTTATGCTGTGTGCGTAATGACTGCTCGGGTGCATACAGGAATCCAGACATACTGCCGGCTGGAAATCGAGAAACATAAAATAAAGCAGAGTGGATTCGAATAAAACCGAACGTCCATTGATTTTGGAACGGATCTGTAAAAACCTGCAGTCACGTTGTGATGCGTTTTGACGGTTCCCTCCTCGGTGTGTCACCCGTCGATACCTCGCAGTGTGTTTCAGAGCTTTGGCGTCTTCTAAAACGAGTTTCGGCATTTCTCACGAGACTATTTTCGTGCTCTGATGCTTAAATATCACTGCGCTTTCACAAATATTTACTGGTCTTTTTTCTTCATCTTGTTTATTCCAGAGGTTTACTGGTGACAGCAAAAAGCCCCCCCTCCCTCGCTCCTTCCCTCCCTCCCTTGTTAACGCTCGGTGGACTTTACATATTTTTCCAACATTAGTTCAAACTTTTCCATTAAAAGAAAAAATCATCAGATGCAGTGTAGTAATTCCGTACACGACAGTTATACGGTTTAGCATAAACTTGACATTAGCCCATACTTCAGAGTCCCTCCCTGCAGAAAAATACATGACAAAAAGCCCTCGGTGTGTTTGATATTACTCACTCCGTCTGCACAGGCCATTATTCTAAACACCTTTTTTCTTTAGTGCTTCAGAACTCAGGCTGTCTTCGAGCTGAAAGATGCACTATATATATATATTACGGCTTTTAGCCAACTCATTTTGCCAAAGGCGAATTCTCCCTCCAATTAAAAGGACTTTATTACCTTTAACTCCCATGGCTTTGTTATTTTATGTCTTCGTTGGAGGATTTCAGTAGCACTTCTAAACTTGTACTGAAACCTGCATTCTGGACTATTTTGTGTGTTACTGTGAATAGAAAGTTGTTGTTTTTGATATTTTTTGGGGGGGGCGTCATTTATTTTTGTACCCTCACCACCGAGACTTGTACTGGTATCAGTTTTAGCGGGCTGAGGTCTAATAAATCTGATGCTTCTTCCTGTGCTGAGATTTGTGGTAACATTTGATTTGCATGGAGGGGGAAAAGGAAGTCGGAGCTTCACTACAGTATTTGGTGACACGGTGGCGTAACGTTATCGGGGCTCGTTCTCAGGCTGCGTCTCTCGGCCGCGTCCTCCCGACTCGCGATCGAGTGTTTCGAAACTTGGAATTGTGTCGGATCGAGCCCCTTTGATGAAGGGTGGTGCATTAAGGCGAGGTGAGGGAACGCGCTGATTGCTATGCTGTCTTCTTTCTCTGCCTCAGCTCCATGATGAATATCTTTCCGACTTCTACGTCGCCTGAAAGTGGGAGGGACTCCCCGTCTTCCAGCGTTTCCATTGGTTTTACAGCCTGCTCGGCGGAGAGGGGGGGTGCCTCTAATCATATCCAGCATGTTTTGCACAAGAAATGTCAGCCAGAAAGGGCTATCTTCTCCCTTCGCCAAAATACACCACAATAATGTCATGTTCGGACAGCCCGTCAGGAAATGCGTTTTTAGTGGATTCTCTGATCAGTGGTCGCACCGAGAGCGGCGGAGGTCACTACACTGGGAGCGCGGTGTGCGTGCCTCATAGCGCCGCCACCGAAGTGCCTTATGGACTACACAACTATGGATACTTCCCAGGTATGGTCAAGCGGAGCGAGATGGGTCCCCAAAACATGGTGTCCGCCTCGGGCGCGTACATGTCCAGCATGGAGATGTGGATGGACGCGCAGAGGTCGTGCAGAATGGACCAAGAGCACCCGGTAGGTCCCCAGGTCGCGCCCTGTTCCTTCCCGCAGAATATCAAAGAAGAGAGCACCTACTGCCTGTACGAGCAGCCCAAGTGCCCCAAAGCGTCCACCGCCGAAGATCTCACATATTCAAGGTTAACTACAACCGGCCTGGGGTCGAGTTCTTGTACAGTTACCGATGGCGGCGGCGGCGGGGGCTCAGTGCCTGTGCCGGGCTACTTCCGCTTGTCTCAGACGCACGCACATTCTCATAAACTTTACAACGCCAACGGCCCCCAGTCGAACCCTTCCCATTCTCATTTTGGCCTACACCCCACTGCTTCTGGTCGCTTCCACACGCCACCAATCTCGACTTCTGCTCCAGCCACGGCGCAGGAAGGCAGGAGCACCGAGGAGCCCGTGTCCTCGGTGAACGCGGAGCAGCAGCCCCATGTTGCGTCGGGGACCGAGGAAGCACGCGACTCCTCGGATGGAGAAGCTTCCTCGGCGGACGAGGCGGAGGAGAACGACAAAGAGAGACCAACAAAGGGCAATAAAGGTAAACCACCTTTCGTCCTAGGTGTGGTCGTGCACGTTTATTCCGTCTGTGTGCAGGTGAAGTGGCTGTTTTTAATGGCACCTGTCAAGTTTTATTTAACTGGTTTGGCTGCAGAGACAAGCCAAGGCACAGGTCTGTGGATCTCTCATTTGCATGTTATTCTTCGTACCAGCAGCCTGAACTGGATCATCTGAGAGCTGTTTTAAATGTGTGTTAGCGCATTTACGTGTCTGCATTTACGCGTAAATGTCCAAAGGCAACTTTGCTTTTTTTGTATGAAAATGTAAGCGTGAACCCCCACAGATCAGAATGTGATGATACAGTGATGACTGGTGTACAAAAACTCAAAGTACTGCACATCTGAATCTTAAAGACTGAGCCTGTGTTCTTTTGACCGCTGCGTAATTAGCGTATGGCCTCCACTGATATTTGCAGGCCTATAGGTTTTTCCCGGTGCTTCGCTGTTTATACAAGTTGACCAGAATACAACGATGGACCTGTTTTGTAATCTGTCATACTACTGTTAAAAATGTACAAATATCTGAGGTTATTTTCACCATGACGCCAGTAAATGCAACAGACACCACACTTTACGCACAAGGCGCACACACAAACACACAATACTGCAGACAGCAGGTTTCATATTCTTTTTTTTTTTTTAAATAGTTGACCTTTTTGTGTAAAATCACACATTTAATCTTTATTCAGTTTAATTTTCATGAAAAAATACAGAATAACCCCTTCATGACCTTCGTACTTTTTAGGTATTCTCGTAGCGTTTTAAAGATACTGTCATTCTTTCTTTTTTGCTTACCACTCATCCTCCTCTAAACATGTCGTCAGGAGTTGTGGTTGTTGATACACGCTTATATCCACTTACAGTTATTCTGGTTTACGCTTTAATCCTTTTCTTTTATTTATAAACGTGTCTTGCGTAAAAGCCAACTGGGAGAATTAGAAGCAAAGTGCTGCATTCTGCGAGATGTGCGAACTAATTTTGGCGTGATACAACCATGATGTCTCGCAGTATTTATTTGCGTGTGTGTGTGTGTGTGTGTGTGTGTGTGTGTGTGTGTGTGTGTGTGTGTGTGTGTGTGTGTGTGTGTGTG
>JAUESF010000051.1:7361431-7377917 GCA_032274765.1 Malacoctenus tetranemus
TTATTATTATTATTATTATTATTATTATTATTATTATTATTATTATTATTATTATTATTATTATTATTATTATTTTGCTGCTGCTGCTCGTCTGATTGTAGAATTCAGTGTGACAGTAAGATGAATTTTTTAAAAATTATTTTCACCACTGCAGTTTTGTCTCATTTGAAACACTTTCCAACGGCGTGTGTGTGAAAGTTGTGACGCTTTGGCCGAATTGCTGGAAGTCAGAATGACTGTTGTTGGGTTGTTTCTCTGGTCCACACACATATTGAAGCTGACACCTCACATCATGCAAATCATCTTTGCTGGTGCAAAAAAAAAAAAGCCTCATGTGTTGTTGCTGTTGTTGTTGTTTGTGGCCGGTGACCTGAATGCTGCAGGTGTCTTCCAAGTGTCTGTCCTGGCCGAGCTTTGCAACAGGAGCTGTAACGTGGTGCCCGCTGTCAGCACTGCGTTGCTTTATCGTGCCGGTGCAGGACAATCGCCCCAAAAATAACCCTCGGAGCGGTGTCACGTCCTGACATTTATGGCACTGACGTGGGGCTGAACGGTTGTCGTGCATCTCCGCGTCCGTGTGTGACAGGAGTGAGGGCTGCTCGTGCTGTTTTTATGCGCGCGCGTTTAGGCGGGTATCATCCCAGGCTTTATGGATACACTGAGCTCATATGCACGCTGGGATGTCCGCAGTAAATCGGCTCGTCAACCGGTCAGAAAGCTGGTGCACGTCGCTGTTTTATCAGGTTCAGACGCGACGTAACGATTCGCGATGCTTTACTGGCGCATTTTTCAACTTGATGCGCTTCTTTTTTTTATTTCAGAGCGACACATCTCCAGCTCCAGCAGCCTGTATCTATGTTTTCTGGGTGTAATGCTTTGTTTGTGCATAACCTTCATTATCGCCGCCTTTTGGTCTGCTATGTGCACTTTCTGCTTCTCCGGCGGTGCAGGAAAAAGCCTCACCCACACAAGTTTGGCTCGGCGCAGTAAACAACTTAGTTGATTGCTTTTGCTTTATATGCTGTGATTTAATAAGGAAAACACCAACGTAAGCCAGTCCGAGCGGTGCTGGTGGTACCAGTGCCATGCTTTCCATTGGTTCCTGTTTACATGATGCCCACAGGACACGCGGTGATTGGTGGCTCTTCACACGTGACCAGGCAACTTTGTACATTTGACAGGGAGTAGGAGGGTTTTGGGGAGATCAGAAAAACGACAGCGCGATAAAAATTAGTATTGTTGCACTTCACAAATTAATGACCATGAGTTCCTACTTGATAAACTCCAACTATATCGAGCCGTCCTTTCCTCCATGCGACGAATATCAGCAGAGCGGATACATCCCCAACCCCGGCGATTACTACGAGCGGCCAAAAGATACGGGCTTCCCCCATCACGACGAGCCATCCTATCCGAGGTCAAACTACACGGAATCGGGCTACGACTACGGTAACGTCCCCGCCGCCGGACTCGACGATTTCGGCGACGGCCACCACGCACAGCCGCAGCCGGTCCCACAGAGCCACGGTCCTCGCCTCTCCGCGGCCCCAGACGGTGGCGCAGGGGCAAATGCCAGCAAAGACTGCAGCCTCGCCGGCGAGGTATATCCCGGCGTCGCGAAGGGCAAGGAGCCGGTGGTTTATCCTTGGATGAAAAAGGTCCACGTTAACACCGGTGAGTTATCGTCACGGTTAAACAGCAGAACCACTGAGAAACAACCGCTGGAACACACGCACGCCTATTGAGGCGGCACTAGTAGCAGCCCTTACAACAGCAATTTACGACTATCGAGCAGCAGGGTCGGTAATTAAGGACCCTCGTAAATTTTATTGCCTGTGTTCGTCTGTCGGGGCCATGTGCCTTTGTTGCTTTTTAACCCAAACTACCTCCGCCACTGGAGCCCGGCCAAACTGTAATATTCAACCCCGCTGTTTTGTTAATCATTTCTAAGCTTGATACGTCCCTGGATGCGAATGCTTGTACACTCGACATCTCCACATTAAGGTCATGCCTGTTAACTGAAACAAGAGGCAGAGGGATGCAAACAAAGCGGCTGCAATATCTGCCCACCAAACGCAGAGATACATTTGAGTTTTACGCCCCGTAATGTGTCCAGTGGCGGAACTAAGGACTGTGGAATAAACGCTCTCAACCTGCGTGTAACACCTGCTTGCTTGCCTGTGTATGGCTCTTTTCCCCCCCTCCTCTCAGTCAATGCCAGTTACAATGGAGGAGTGCCCAAGAGGTCCCGCACTGCCTACACCCGCCAGCAGGCTCTGGAGCTGGAGAAGGAGTTCCACTTCAACCGGTACCTAACCCGGCGCAGGCGGGTGGAGATCGCGCACACCATGTGCCTGTCCGAGCGCCAGGTGAAGATCTGGTTCCAGAACCGGCGGATGAAGTGGAAAAAGGAGCACAAGCTCCCCAACACCAAGATCCGCTCCTCCAGCTCGGCCTCGTCCTCGTCCTCGGGGGCCCAGCAGCAGCAGATCAAAACAGGCCAGCAGCTTGTCCCCACGCCGTGCACCGCGGGTCTATAGTGCACGAACCCCCCACCCCCCCAACCCCGACAAAACAACCCCAAATCCAGACTGAGATGGCAAAGAACACAAGTGGAATTTGATGGACCGATTCTCAGTATTTTACACACATGGTGTTATCTCTTTCTCCTTGCCTTTGCCATTGGGCCCCTTCCTGCCACATCCCTTTGTACCATCTCCCTCTTCTCCGGTCGCCCTCCTCATATAAGCTTGAAAATCCACCTTTATTTGCGACGGTGGCCACTGAATTGTTGATATATTTGTTTATGATTAATGAAAGAAGGATAACGCACATTCAAACGTAGGACTTGGAACAAAATGTATCATTGCAGTTAAAAATGACTGAGGTGAAAGTAAGTCTGAACTCATTTTTCTATGTTCTGCTTGTTTTCTTTTTTATTATTATTTTTGATCCTCGCTCATGGAAAGTTCTAATATACTTGAAAGATATTTAGTGAGACTCTGTCGATGCCCTGTTAGAGAAAAAAAAAACAAAACAACAACAACAGACGGCTGTTTTAGAGGTTCTGGGCATCAGGTCAGGGTAGAAGTGTAGTTAGTGTGTTCGAGTGGGTTGGTTTACTGTTGAATGTAGTCCAGGTGACTTTCACAGCTAATGTACATAGACAAATCATAATGAAGGCACAAATAAGGAGAGCGTTTCTTTTTTTTCCTCGTCAAAAAACACGTTTCTGTTCCGCGTCGTTGTCGTAAGGTCTAGTTTCCTTCGTGCTCGTGCGTCCTCTGTTGTGTTGTGCTCTAAACTGTGAATATTTGTACATGTGTCGTCTCAGTACTGATCGTTGTAACGTAGGCTAGCGTAGGATAAACCTGTCCCTGTGAAATAAACGTGTACTTCACTTATAAGGCTGACACGGCTTCAGGATGTTTTGTGAACGCGAGGAGAAAATGTACCGATTTCAACCAGAGCGCAACATGTGACGCAGTTTATATTGTTCAGATTTACGCGTCAGCATTTAGAAAGCTTGAATTTCCAGTAATTATACAGATTATTTACGTGCATTTTTAACACATTTCTATACTTTGAAACCTGGAAATCTTTGAGTCAGTAATCAGAGACGTATGTTGAGAACCATGTCCCGCCTTATAATTATATTCAAAACGTGTTACATGTGTTTCTTTAAATACTCTTAAACTCAAACCTTAAACAACCCAAATATTTTACTGACTATTTTTACCGTGTTCGCTCAGTTACTGAACGCTGTTTGCAGTTACGCACAGATCCTTTAAAATCACCAGTCATACTAGGATCTAAATGTTACGTTAGAATCTGTACGTTTGTTTTCAGATGTTGCATGAACAAGAATCTGCTTTGATAACAGATCTCTGCCTGCTTCTGTTTCGCCGTTCCACTGCAGCTCTGTCTTAAAAATTCTGTTGCGTAAAATACGCATGAACGTCATGCGTATTTTTTGCGGCTTTGCATGAGAGGTGGTGGAAAAAAGGCGAGACAGGTATCAGCTGGCTCGGCTTTAGCAGATTTCACTGACCAAAGCCCAGATTGTTCCGTGTATCCGGCCACACATATTGTTCTCACTTGCCATTAATACGGGAGATCTCCGCCAACCTCGGTGCACCAGAGTGTGAGTGTTGGTCACTACCTGCTACATCCAAACAATAGTGAGTTCAGCTGGGGGACACGGCCGGCTCTGGCCAATCACCGGCTCGCAGCACTTCGTCTGACCCCTGACCTTTCGACACACACAATGTTCGGATCATACATCAGCGCCCGAGACCTCTGCGAGCTTTTTTTTCTCCTCCTATAAGGTTTGCACAGCGCCCGCGTGGAAACAAAAACGGTGCTTAGGTGTTAGTTTGCACCTCCAACTCACGCCACTAAGTCCCTTTGAAAGGCAGTTTTCTCTGCAGATGATCAGAGAAGCACTGTGGTAAAGCAAAAACGTGCTGGCACCGTGGAAGTATTTTGTATTCTCTCCTTTCCAGATTGGCAGTGATAGTTCCAGCTCGATAAATATGTCGATAATGGTTTAATAAATGGGAACGTGGCGCCTTCGATCCTAAATCTAAAGCATTCCCAATAAGAATCCCTCCAAAATGTGACAACCAAAAACGAGAATTTACGTCTTTTGTGGAGCGAGGCTTTGTTGCCGATTCAATGTCAGTCAGACAGCGCAGGGAAGGAACAGCTAAATGATAGATTTGGTGCAGAAACGGATCAGCTCCTCGGCACCGTGCTGCGGCTGCTGCTGCCGCCGCTGCTGCAGACATGGACGCTGTGCGGGAGAAGGCACCGAGGCAGTGATTGGCAACGGGTTTTTGCGCAGACTCCAAAAAAAAAAAGTCCAACTATGGCTAAATTACAGATCTCGAGTCATTTGATTCACGAATAGAGGTCACTTCCAATGTACTGAAAATTTAATTCGCCCTCTTCACGTGACTTGTTGAATAATGAATGCCCCCGGGGTCAGAAATAGATCTGAAAATCTGACTTATTTTCATTTGAAGTGATCCTCTGCAGGGTGCGAGTCAGGTCTCTCCTCTGCTGACTTTGAGTCTCTTTGCTGGACACAGACCGTCATGACCTGTGAGTAGATTTGGCTCCTCTTTTCTGGTTGATTCTATGATCAAACTCCAGGAGCAATATTTCCTATCTGGAAGCTGCTATTGGATAGTTTGCTGTAAATACTGTGATGTATTGTGATGTGAAGTGGTTACAGGACTATCTGAATACTTGACTTATTAACTTGGACAGTCAAATGGCGAATGAGTTGTTGCTTTAGACAATGACTGTATGCAAAATTATGAAGCGTGTATTTTCACAATATGTGATACTTTTTCCAAAACATCGCAAATTATAGATATTATATTATCCAGGATCTTTCACAAACATCATTCAACGTACTTGTTTCTGACTTTGACCACATGTGAAGATTTTTACCAAAACTCAGCAATTTGTTTTGCAAAAGAACCGGAGTGAATGGTGTCGTTTTAGCGGGGCGTCACTGTGCGTATCGATGAGCAAACTTGACATTGAGATCATCAAATAGGTGTGCATGGTGTGCATGGAAATTATTAAAAAGAAAAAAGAAAAAAATATTTATATTTTTTATTTCACTAACTTAAAGTAGCTCTAATCCTTTATATGCATTTAAATTTATTTTAAAAAATCAACAGGATGAATTAAGGGTAATCTATTAAAAAGGGACAGTCCAGGGATTATGTGTCGTTTAAAATCACTGAAAATGGACATTTAAAGTCAGTAAACACTGTCACTATGGAAACATCGCAATTGTTTAAAAAAATCTCACTGTTAATATAAATCTAATGACCATTATGGTGCTTTTTTGTGTCATTATAATTGTCATTATTATGATCATTCCCACCTGCGCTGTGGAGCACTCGTGTCTTGTTTGGGCGTCACTCACCTGACAGCTGTTGCTGTTTCTTGCAACAATTCCACTCACAGCAAAGAGACAATCGCACACGACGAGCAAAATTACTTTATTACAACCACTTTTAAAGCAAATAACTCCACTGTTGTAGTATTTTCACTGTAGTATTTTGTGTACACCACCTCTCTCAGGTGTGGGGTGTTAAATGTGACGGTAGTCTCGACATCGTCCCGTGTAAAACCTCACAGAAAGAGTGATCTCCTCCTGAGAGTATCAGTATCCAGAGTCTGCCTGTTAAAAGCTCCGAGTGTCAACATTGTGGGAAGATATGGACCGCTAACTGGCCAGCATCCAGAGGTCTGCGCCTCTCACTCCCCTCTGCTGACAGTGATAAGGAGCCCTGATTTGTGTAAATATCTCCCAAACACGCGTCCGAAGCTGAACGCGTTGAGATTTGAAACACAATCAATCATCTACGACTTTTCTTTTTTACGCGAGCTGTAGAAAAACAGTGCATCAAAAAGAGTGGGGTTCAACTGAAGAAACTTTGTTTCTTCCCCCCTCCTCCTCCTCCTTCTCCTCCTCCTCCTCCTCTCTGCACCTTCTCCTTGTTTTGAACCCCGAATAACTCCCCTCTCCACCCTGCGCGCCTCTGCCCCGGGTCAGGGAAAAGTTCAGGTGCGGTGGCGACAGGCAACGTGGGATAATCCTTCCAGCGCGCGGTCACGCCGACCCACGCAAATCCTGGCGACAACTCCACATCTGTAACAGGGCAAAATAACAGATTACAAACACACCAAAAAATGAAGCAACACCCCCCCCTCCGTCCTCCCCTGCCTCCCCTTCCTCCCCCCTTCCACCTCCCCCGCAAATTGCGCTCCAAAAGTTAATGTTTAACCCTTATTCTTCTACTCCTTCACGCGCGTTTGAGACGCGTCCAGAGTGAATTAATAGGTGCGGACCTGCCTCTGTTCCAGGCTTTAAAAGTTTACCACTCAAGTTGTAGTTTGAGCGGACAAAGGCGGGTGGGAGTGGGATGCTGTCCGTGTCCGCCCCGAGTGATTAATAGTCGTGGTGGGAATTTTTTGTCCACGCCCGCCGCTCGGCTGTTGACGGAAAACAAGCGCCAAACGGTGCCGAGGAGGGAGAACTTCTTCCGGGCTACGCGCTGCTGACCTCACCTGGAATTGTCTTTTAACGTTAATTGGCTGATCTAATGGCGCCAAAGTACTTCGTCCCCCCCCCCCCCTTCTCCCACAGCCCCGTAAATCCCGACATCACTCAGCCGCTCGTAGGAAATGCATAAGTGCATGTAGGTCTAATGGGGGTCCGTGTTCTGATCAGCGGGGTCGAGCAGCCGCACTTTAGTTACCGCGCCTCCACTTTCCGCTCGCCGCTGACTGACAGGCGCCCCTCGCGACCACCGGGACGCGCGGCCCCCTCGCGCACGACAGGTAAACGTTTTTTTTGTTATTGTTTACGCGGCCGCGCGCGCGTAAGCCTGCGCTGATGGAGTAGCGGCGAGCGCAAGTGGCGCTAAAGAAAAGGAGTCTGACAATGAAGACTGGGGGCGATAATGAGTTAAGTTTTCAGTAATGCACTTTACAGCCCTCGGCGCGCCGTAAAGAGACGGGAAATGGCTCTTTTTTTCTTCCTGGAGTGATGCGTAATTATTACGCCACCTTTAAATAGCGTTATAGGGAAAGTCTCCTCCGTCTCACATAGTGCGAATTATCGCGCCGCGGTGTAAACACAGCGGCTGCAGCCCGGCTCGGGGCTGCGCCTGCACTTGAAGCTCAGCATCACCCAGCCCCGGATTAGCCCTTTCAGCCGCTAACAGGCACCGAATATATGGCACTTTAAAGCTGACAGAACAAGTCTTTGGCTTTTGAATGGGCGACACGTGGAAAAGCTGCTCCTCTGTGAGAGGCTCGCTGCTCTGCCAGATACATCGCAGTGTCACATACCCCTCTCTCTTTTTTTTTCTTCTTCCCCCCCTCTCTCTCCCTCCAAACTGATCCGTTTCTCCTCAGGGGCAATGACTGCCTCCATTAATGATTCACGGGCTCAAATAAAAGGGATTTAAGTTGACGTTGCGTCACGTGAGCCCGGCGCATAACACTTGCGCGATGTTATGGCACTGGGAAGAAAAACCGGAGCCCCGGTCTGACCATATGATGCAGATTATATGCGGGTTACCCCCACTTTCCGTGAGGGGACTCCTGGCTTTGTAGTTTTGTTTATCGGGGGGAGAAACAGAAAGTCGAGGCAGACCGAGGGGTGTGGGGGGGAGAGAGAGAGAGAGGACCCCGGGTTTGTGGATGTACTCGGCTGTCACGGACGGATATGTTTTTCCACGCGGACAGAGTCAGAGCGCGAGCTTTGGGAGGATGGATTTTATTTTGAGGTATTTCCGCCGATTGTTCATTACTGTCGTGAGTTATTGCTTCGCAGGCAGAGGTCAGTGAAAAAAACGGGGTCCAGGGTTTCTCCAGGGCGAGCAAATAGACACATATCACCCGGCTATCGATAGCCACCTATATCTGTTCATATCCCCGGCTAAAGAAGTGCAAAATAAATAAGCCTTAAACGATTTAGATGTATTGTTCGAAAGCATTAAAAGAGTTGATCCGGGCCGCTCAGACTGGGGCATTGTTTCATTTTATGGTTCCCGGATTAATATCACAATAAATCTGTCATTAGTTCGAGTGGAAGCTGAGCGGCAACAAATGATAAATCCCTGTTATGATCACATCTTTAACAACGCCAGCCTCCATTTGAATAAACAGGCCTCGCGAAGCCGTTTGTAAATAAAGCAGCCATTTGAATATCTGCTTGCTAGGAAAAAAAAACAACCCAAACAGGGAGCGCGGCGCTCCAAAGCGCAGGTTGCCCTATAAAATCCAAACATCTCCTGCTTTTTACGTTGTATTTTTTTTCGTGCGTAAATGATACATCAAGATGAGCTACATAAAAAAAAACAGGGGAAAAAAAGTGTAGGGAAAGCGGCGGGGTTGTGTCGCTCCGCCAGGGAAACGAGGATATAATGGAAGACGGAGTGCCATCCAGGACCGAGCGGCCGCGCTGAGGTCACGGCGCTCCGGCGTGATTTATGGGCGCGGGGACTTGGGGAAGATGGTGGGAGCGAGCTAATGACTATTCGATCCATTTGTGGGGGGAAAAAGCTTACCGGTCAGCAGGGAAGCAACAAACGCGCTATTTGCATTTGGAGGAGGGGGGGAAAAATTAACGTTATTAGTGGTATAACGTTAATGTGCGGCGGGTAATTGTTATTACGCAACATTGCGTGGCTGTGGCTTTGTTTGGTCAGAGACAAACATCTCAAAATTATGTCCTTTATTTCTGATATTTTCTTACGATTGTTGTTTTTTTACTGTGTATTTTTGCATATTGTGTATTTTTATTTCAAGTTTAATTTGTCCCGTCTGCTTCACTGATGCTTTAAAGATATCATGCTGTAAACTCTGTTTTTTGTTGCCTTGAATCGAGCGATAAATCTCTAAAATTCCCCCAAATCGTCCTCAAATCGTCTGCAATAAATTCAGAGGAGAGGAGCAATTCTGTATCTCGCTGGCGACACATTTCTCTTTGTGTCAATTAAACGCGGGCCTAAAACAGGCGTCACAACAATGGCTGCGAGAGAGAGGTCCCGTTCATATCGAAGCCGTGGCTTGAAACGATGACCCACCTCTGACTCAGCTCTGAGCCAAACATTTGGGGGGTTTGATTCCCTGAGAATTAAAAAAAACAAACAGAAGGTAAACGTGTGCCCCCCCCCCTCCACCCTTCCTCGTTGCAGAGATCCAGCGCAGTGAATCCAGGCCATTGCGCGGTCTCCGGGACACCTCCGACTGCCCTCGGTGAGTCCATATATCTTTATTGATTTGTGTTATGAATGCTTGATGGTTGATATCCTTATTCAATTTCTAATAAGTACCACGCACGCCCACCGAAGCACTCCGAGGGAAGGAAGGAGCAGCCCGTGGCTTGTGCGTTTCCTTTGTAGCAGCAATATGACGAGCCCGAGAGCCATAATTCCTTCTCCTCCACTTGTCTTTGTGGTGTAATTTGTCACTATAAAAGTGACGAGGGGGATCGCGGCTCTTGGAGCGGCGCCTCGCTCGTTTTAAAAAAACTACTTTCTGTGAAAGCCACCTGCTAGTTCCAGCTAAGTGTGCTGCACTGTAAGAATGCTGGTTTATTTTATCTTTTCACAGCATTTTAGCTTCTTTTTTGGTTGTTTTCCTCCCACGTTGCTGTGCGCCTTAGCGCGCACGGCTTTCCGCCGCCGCTGACTTTTAACCCTTTCCTCGGGGCCAAATTAAAGAAAGAGGCGAATCAGCATCTTCGCAAAGCACAAAGAAGTAAATAATTATACGACGCCACCGCGGTGGTTTTGTAATAGAAAAAGCCGAGTAGGCTAAAAAAAAAGGGGGAAAAATCCTCACGCGTAAATTTTTGTCCCACTCAACCTCCCACGCCGTCCGCGTTGTTCCACCTTTTTTTTTTTGAAATGTGTCATTGGATTCTGTCCCAGAGCCTGAAAAACCAGCAGAGAGGCTGCGGCTCTGGATGTGTTTACAGCCCGGGGAAGCTGAGAGGACATAAATCTCGTTTCTCCGCTTGTCTTTCTTTATTGGCTGCAAAAAAAGACAGCATTACCCTGCAGAGGGATTCCCCCTGCTGCCGCCGGCGCTGCTCTCTCCCCTGCTCCTCGCGGCTGCACGTTCCCCCCCTTTTCTTTTTTCCCTCTGCCTTTTGGTGTTGAAACTTCTGCCTATTTTTCACACTCCTCGTGGGAATTTCCCCCCTCAAATATTACAACAAAGGCATCTCAGATTGTGCTACCAAATCTCTTTTGAAGCCCCAAAAAATTAAAACAACAACAACAAATCAACAACGGAAAAAAAGGGTCAAATATGGAGTACCTGTGCAGGGTTGAATTTGCACATCCTCGTGCAAAAAAGTGCGGGTTAATGATTAAGCCGCGGTTAGAAGCCCTTTATGTCCCATGGAGATGGAAATGCAGCACGGTCAGCGCCTGATTATTCCTTTGTATTCCTCCTCTCTCTCTCTCTCTTTCTCTCTCTTTCTCTCGCTCTCTCTCTCTCCAACATCTCGCTGGCTTCATAACTCCATCGCTGGACGTGAAGTAAATAATAACAAGGAGATTTAGCCCACTTCAGGGATGAACTCTGCCATTTGTAACGATGCAGTATATATATATGTGTACATGTGTATCTATTTTTTCTCACTCCGTGCACTACCTCATTTGGTTGGGGGAGGAGGAGAGGCAACCACTTGATTTGAACGGGCTTTCCAAGGCGCTACTTCATTTGCATAATTTTTCTTGTCTATGGTGACGCTCTGGTTCGGGGCAGTTCACTGGTGACTGCGTGGTACTGGTGAAGGATCACGCAGTCCAGGCTGAGCCCAGGTTGAGTTTATTATTGCCATGAAGCCCTGGCCATTGCTCCGTGGCATGACGGTGAATTCAATCCCGGGGCCAGATAAGTCTTATCTCTCTGACCCGACTGCTCACGCCTGCTTTCGTAATCTCGGTTTACCCATCCACGTCGAGTAGGAAAGGAGGGAGAAAAAAAAGGAAAAAGGGGGCTTCTCTCGGCTCTTCCCTTTTCTGTTGTGGCTGCTAATGCCTGCTGCATGGCAGGGGCGCAGTCCGCTTCTGCCGCTCCTCCAAGTCAGCCCCCCCTGCCTTGAAACTTTTTTTCTCTGGATTACTGCTTTGATCGATTTCGTCGCTGAATGAGAAAATATTGCTCGGCGCTCTGCATTCGTCGTAAGAGGATAAGGTAAGCAGGCCAGAAATAGGCTCCCCTCGGTTGTAAATGGCGGAGTTTGTGTGTCGCTCGGTGATTTATCACCGTATGACTTAGATCTCGGTTCAGGAAGAGTTCACACACACAGTCAGGCAGCCAGATTTCTCCAGCGTGGAGCAGGGACGCAGCGCGCACAGCCCCACTCTGTCTTTTGTCTCCCGCTCCTCTGCCTTTTATGACTATCGCAGGGCTTCGCCTGGAGATACAGCGCCACAGAGCCCACTGATATCTTTTCCAGCGGAGTGCAGATACATCGAAGACACCTTCTTTCAGTCTGCGGTTAAGCTGCGCTGAGGGCTCATTTTACACTGATTTGCTTGCTGTTGTGCGCGACTGAACAGATTCAAACAGTCCCACCGCATTTTTTAGTGTCTTTTCTATGAAAACGGCAACATTTCTCTGCTGTAGGATTTATAGGCGACCGCTCATTTGGATTTCAAAGCAAAAAAATGTGCTTTTCTATGATCTGCTGGAAGAATATTTATATTTTTGGGGATTATTTTTATGTTTAGAAATAAACGCCAGGGATTATCATGGGCCTTTTTGGACATCATTCTATTTTTTAAAAAATTTAATTTACTCAAAATGTTTTATTCACTGTCCTAGAGAAGTGTCGTAAAGCGGCGGTCGCACTCACAGTACAGTGCAGAGAAAAAAAAATAAAAATAAACGCTCTAAATTATAATTCAATGGCTTTTATTTATGTATTTTAACACATGCTTTTGCTCTGAATCAACAACGACAGTTATTGTGAAATTTTGTATTCAGAGCAAGCGCTTATTGCATTCCACCCTCTGTACTTTAAGGGAATTCTCAACCCTACATCATCCGTGAGAGCAACATGAAATATCTCCCCGCTCCGACCTGTGAATCTGTGTCTGTTTGTGCTTTATGGCTCCTCAATAATCCCCGTGGTTACCTGTGTGAATTACGGCGCCTCGGCAGCAGGCTCTCGCTGTTCCGTCCCCGGGCTTCGCGTCCTGCCTCGGTCGTACCGGGCCCCCGCCGCACACCGGTGCCGCTCAATCCGAGCGGGCAGTCCCGGCCCGCTGACCCCCCACCCCCCACCCCTCTTTCTTCCCATATATCACCGCGCCGGGCCGCCGCACAGACAGCACCGACAGCAGCCATTATTATGGGCCTGCGAGGGGGAAAAAAAAGTTCACGGCGTGGTCATGGAGATGCACGGATGCCCGCCCGGTTTTTCAGGTTTCCTCGGGGCTCTTCCATTTATCTTGCAGCGTGCGAGGAAAGGAAAGCGAGAATGTGGCTGTTTCTGCTGAGCACCGGGTGGCCGGGGAAGTTTATTTGCTTTCTGGATCCCAGTTTTTTTCTTCTTTCATTCTAATAGTGAAGAACAGAAATGGGTTAAATGTCTGTGGGCCACGCGGAATGTTTTCACCTGCTCCGGGAGAAATTCGATACACTGTTGACAGGCCTGTTGGTAGAATAACATTGTAAAAGAAATATTATTTCCCTGTGCGGGAAACCCTCTAACAAGCTATTTCCATTGAACGATATCTCCCCACAGAATTCACTTTATAACCTGCGCTGTAACTATATTTAGTTTCGCTGTTAAACGCTTTAAAAAATATCAAACGTGTCACCCAGTTTGGGAATGATTTCGCAACGTGAATGCTCTTTAAAAAGCCCTTTTCCTTTATGTGGTTTGGCACAGATGCTAATACAAGGTTAGTGCGTGCCTTTGTGCCCCGTGTAAGCCATAAGGTAAACGGTAATAGTCTACAGAATTGTTGGCCCTATCTTGCCTCCATAGTCTCCAGTGTCAGGTCTGTATTGAAAAGTAAGATGGATCGCCACCATTTCTTCTCCTCACAGTGCTTCTTGTAACCCTAGGTTCACCCAAGGAGGCCATTGGCGGAGAGGCGTCACGTGACCACGGGGTGCCAATGTTATTCTACAAGGGTGTCAAGACCCTGTCAGTTTCTGAAATAAATATTGGGAAACGGCGAGATGCAAAAGGCAACCTACTACGACAGCTCCGCAATTTACAGTGGCTACCCATATCAAAGCGCAAATGGCTTCAGTTATGATGCCAATCAGGTCCAATATCCCCGGGCCTCTCATGTGGAAAGTGAGTACCATCGACCTGCCTGCTCCCTGCAGTCTCCTGACGGCTCCGTGGCTCTGCAGAAGCCGGGGGAGATGGCGGAGAGCTGCGACAGGACCACGGCCATTCAGGCGGCGCAGTCCAAGGTTCATCCCGAAAGCAATCAACCGCAGGTGCCGGTGTCGGGCCCGCCCCCTCCCTCTCAGTCCCCCGGTGCTATCAGCCAAAACACGAGCAACGGCTCCAGCCAGCCCAGCGCCAAGAGCGGCTCGCCGACCTCCAACTCCCGCAGCAAACAGATCTTCCCCTGGATGAAGGAGTCGCGTCAGAACACCAAGCAGAAACCCGCCAGTAGCTCCAGCTCAGGTACTCCAGACTCCGCAGCCACGGACACACGCACACGACTTGTGACCAGAAATACGCTCGTTGTACGATGTGAAAACACACACAATACTGGGGGATGGGGGGGGGGGGTGAAGGGTGTCAGACCAAAGCTCAACAACACTTCGGAACAACTTAAGATCAGTTTAGAGGGATTTTATTCATTTCATGACACCAGTTGTTTCCACTACGTGAAACCCCAACTCACATTTCTCATTATTCTGCTTTTAGTTGTCTTAACCTTTATTGGGAAGTGTAGCAAAGTATCAGATTGATGTAGAAACACTCACTTTATTTCACGTCTTGTGACAACTTTCAGGCCTTCCTCACTGTCTCCTGATGTTTCCCAGCGTTCCCTTCAAAGTTGCTTAGTAGCGGAGCTGTGGAAGAATTCGGTGTCACGTTGGGAGCAGATCCCACCAGTTGTTGTCCCTGTGCCCCGCAGCTGACCTGTCCCAACTGTAAACACGCATCTCCACTGATCACATAATGTTCCTGCAGAGACAACAAACAAACACACATTACAGTTTGTCCTGCTGTTTTTACTAGAGGAGAACTGGGAGGGTAAGGGCGGGTGAGGGGGGTGAAGGGGGTGGGGGTGGGGGTGAGGACTCGGGTGGGGGCGTCTATTCGGGGCTCGTCTTAAATTTTCCCATGGCTTTCTTATGTTACATACCTGTTTGGTGACATTACAAGAAAAGCCCAAAATACATATGTTGTATTTGTTGAGATCTCTTCTACGTAACTCATGAAGGCACACTAACATGATTTGGTGATTTGGATGATGAGGAAGAAACATGGTGGTCTGGGTCACACTCTGAAAATAGCCACTGATCTAACTGGGCTTCTTTTTACTGGACAATTGTGTCTTTCTTAATGTATTCTGGACGGTTTCTTTCGTTACAGTGTGAAATGAACCAGGGGCAACACTTTTAATGCAGCTCAATCATGATTGGCAAAAGGGAACGTGTTTTAATCTATTTTACACATCAGTGGTTCACTTTAGGCACATTTTACCCATCCACCATATAACTGTCGCTGTTGAAATCCAGCCATCCACACCAAACGATGCATTCAGATATTTTAGCACACGTATAATATAAATACTGTAGTACTTGTATAGCTAAATGTTTGTACTAGAGCACTGTTGAAGTTTAGGATGTTTAAATGAGACGTTTGATCAAAAGTGACGTCATAGCCCCATCATCTTCCTCGCTCATATCTCTTTATTTATAGTAAACAAACCCTCCCACTTAGTTGTGTTCCTCAGTAAATGCAACACACCGAAGCATTGCGGTCTCCACCGATATGATTTATGTTATTTCTGAAGTTGTCATTAGGGACTACCCCCGTGGGTTAACAGCTATTATGTACCTACATTAACGCCTATTTTAAGCGAGTGTTCCGCCTACGTTCTACTTTGACAAGAATGAATGTGTTCAGTTTGTGGTTTGGCAGTGTTTGAAAACAAAACAATAAACGCAGATGTAATTTTCCATATTTACACGTGGCACAGCTTCAGTCTAGTTTATGCTCGATGGGTTCCACGCTGAGGTATTAGTGACGATCGACACCCATTTTACGCACGTTTCGTGCACATTTACGCAGGTTTTACGCACTAGTCCAACCATACTCAACACCGTCAAGCCAGTTTTTCCACTTTGCTCATTAGCCTAGATCGCGTGCCTAAGTTTCCCCTTTAAATGATTTAACATCTTTACCATCGAGCATCTCCCGTCGCATCATAGGAAACACGGGATCACGTTACACGAACGTCTCGTCTAATCTTCTCTTCCATCCGTAGCATAAAAGGTCAAGTTGTGTCACGGTGCGCTCCTTTTACTCCAGGTTTGGGCCGACAGGTAGTGAAATTTATTAGGTGCTGGCTCTGAGCCACAGCGGTAAGTAGATCGACACTTTGCTATTCTGCAGCCAAGCTCCAACCTCTTAAGCTTATCAGTGAGTGCGAGGCGAACTGCTTTATACACCCCGAGGAATACAGAACGCGGGTGTTTGCATTATGCGTACGCCAATGTGTGACTGGGGTGTGGTGGTGGTGGGGGTGCTGGTGAGGGGGGGGGCATGATGTTTTCGTAAGAAATCTGAGGTTTCTTCTCATTAACACTGCCCCCTTTTCTCTCCAGTCACGTGCGTCGCTTTTGCGGAAAGTCTAACGCACACCGTCAAGGTGTGTGTGTGTGTGTGTGTGTGTGTGTGTGTGTGTGTGTGTGTGTGTGTGTGTGTGTGTGTGTGTGTGTG
>JAUESF010000051.1:7412270-7422388 GCA_032274765.1 Malacoctenus tetranemus
CACACACACACACACACGCACACGCACACACACACACACACACACACACACACACACACACACACACACACACACACGGTGTGAGACTACAGCATTAAAAGCGCCCTGGGCTGCCCACGTTCTACACTGACACCTCATCATACACCGTCTTGAGTAGCACACACACACACACGCACACGCACACGCACACACACACACACACACACACACACACACACACACAGACACACACCTGCAATTTTCAAGAAAAGAAGTGAGTACTTCGGTTGAAAACTAATATTTCCAGCCAGGCGACCGGGTCCTTCAGTGAAATGCCACAGCCTAATGAAATAACGACAGAATACATTTACCTTCCTGCATAAACCCCGGGCTTATTTCTTTGCTTTCGGCCGGCGCGTCACTCCGCTAAAGGTTAAAGGGAAGATATTCTAATCAGGGAGTCTTTACACAACAGCAGCTCAATAAGGTCAACTGGTGTCACAACATTCAGGTTGGAGCGAGGAATGTGTGTAAATACGAGTGTGTGTGTGTGTGTGCGGTTACTTTGCAGTCGCTCTGTCAGTCTCAATTTGGTTTGTTCACTCACTACGAACACGGTCTCCTGTCGCTGCCTTTTTTCTTCATCTATCTCTGGATATTTTCTTTTTGTTTTACCACACATATGCTGCCTTCATGCTGCTGTGACACACACATGCGCCGAGTCGCATGTAAAGCGCTGATGTCTGATGGGGTGATCCGCCGGCCAATCGGGTGTATTGATTATTGGACCAGGGGAGGCTGGTGGAGCGGCAGCAGTAATTAGGGCTTTTTGGTGTGGATTAGCTGAGAGAAAAGGTCACCCACTCAACATCGGTGGCAGGACCACAGGCAGGGAGAGGGGAGAGGGGAGGGGGGAGGGGGTGGTGGACAGGTGGTGGGGACTGTCCCCAAATGTGATGACCACCACTGGCAGAGACACGCGTGTGGAGATGCAGACACTGGCTGAGAAAAGCAGCTGGCAGGATGTTCAGAAGTGTCGTTGTGTTGATATTAATGGCTGCGTTCAAGGACTGCAGCGTGATTCAGTCTATAACACAGAAGATGACCCTTGTTGGATTCCTGTGGGTGGAGACCGACGTGAATTATTTTACCCTCCTCTTATACTGGCGCGTTTAACCCCCCCACCACCACCCTGCATCGAGTGTCTTCAAGTAGGAAGCAGGTGACCTGCTCTCGGTTGACCCCACCTAAACTGTCTCCAACTCAAGAAAGTAGATGTAGAAAAAAAAAAGATGGGACGGACGGATGAACTGATGGATGGATGTACTCCTCAGGAATGTGATTGACAAGATCTCGGAACACTGTGGCTAAAAAACAGTCTAGACAGCACCGAAAAAAAAATGTAAACAAGTGGAAAACCTCACACATATTATCGCAACCCGTAGTTAAAGGGAAACGGAGAACGAGCCAATAAATCTTCTCCAAATTAATCTCTACAAATGTTCGACCCTCCGCACAGTCAAGGCTCAGTCAAGACACCCCGTTTATGTAGAATCTGGCTAATAATATGACATCTGTTTCCTAAATATGCACACGCATTTATTTAAAGCCTGCGCGGCCATTAGTGCACTTCCTAACTCCCGTCAGATATTCAACGAGTTATCATGTTAATGAATGGATTCATAAAATAGGTCTCTCCTGCAATTTTATGTCTCTGATAGTGCGAGTTTGTCTTGGCACTCGCGCAGAGTCAATACACCTTCAATCCTTTTTAGTGCCGCAGTCTGGTTCACGCATTTCAGTAATTAACTTGGCGTGTCAGCAGCCGGAGCGCCAAAAACCTGATTCGGGTCCTTTTTTTTTTTTTCTCGAGGAAAACTCCTCGAAAAGGAAACCACGTGGAAGACGTTTCACAAAATACGCCACGACCTGCAGCTGCGTTTATTAAACGAGCGAGACTCTAACGGCCCGTGTGACCATTCCTCAATTTCTCCCCCCCCCCCCTCCGAAATGTGTCGCTGTGAATTCTTGCCGTCCAAATTTGTCGTAACCGTTCCTGTTCGGCCCTCTTTTTTTCCCCCGGAGCTGCGAGCTGCTGACTTCTCGGCGGTATGACAGGTCTGTAGTGTATCTTGGGAGGTCGCGACCCTCCCGGACTGTGACCTGGACAAACAGGACCGAGGAGCTGCGACAGGACATGGAATGTCTCCTTTTGTTTTTGTTTTGTTTCACTTTTTTCGTTGAAACTGTGGAAAATTCCTCACTCTGCACTTGCCGGCGCGCAGAAAGAGCACCAGAGAGACTGAGAAGAGGGGGGGGGGCACTGCATGAGAAATGGTTCCCGCTTGATGTGACTGATATAAAAAAACGTAGATATGAGGTTCAAAAACAGCTCGGTGCTGTAACAGTTGTGATTGTTTTTCCATTGCGGCCTTACAATTTTTGGCGTTGTCATCCACATCTCCACCCGCCTCCCTGTACACACCGTCTACCTTCCAATAAATAAGCTCAACGTGCGTCTCGTTCAATGTGGAACCAATTGTTTCTTAATAAAAAAGAACTAATGTGAATGATTAAGAAGGTGCCTGCTTGACGTTTTTACTGTGTGTCAGCTCCCCTCCTGCTCCACAGCAGCTCACTGTGAGGCAGCAGCAGCAGCAGCAGCAGCTGTGGCAGATTTGGCAGTGCAGTGTTTTTGTGTAAAGCTGCAGCGCCTCTAGTGGCGGAAGCGCAGAATATGTTTCTGCAAAACCAAGCCAGACAACTCCTGATTTGAGGGTAACTTGTGCACAGTGTTGCTTTGTGTGTTGTGCTTTTGCAACAGCAGCGACACCCGTGTTTGTGTGCACGTGTGTGTGTGTGTTTGTGTGTTTGATGGTGGCAGCAGACGTGACTTTCTCTCTGTCTGTTGCATCGCACAACAACACATGTGCTCCTGAATGTGTGTATGTGCATCATCGCAGAAAGCCTCTCCCGCGGCTCCGCGTGTGCGCCGGAGTGTATCCGGGCTCCAACTGTGCGCGTCTGACCCGGTCTATGTGTGAAACAGTGTGCGTGATTTGTAAATGTCAGTGGAGATGGCGTGCCAACAGAGGTTCTGAAGAAGTGTTGTGTGACAATAAAGGACACACATAACTGAGAGGCAAGTCGGAAACAAACATGTGAGGGCCAAACAGTCCTTGAGCGCTTGCCGGACTCTAAAAGCGGGCTGCCCTTGCCTGTCAGAATAATCGGAAGACGGCGAGCTGCGGTGGACAGACGTCCAGCGCCGACACCGACACATGAAGCATTGCAAAGTGGCGGCGATGCTGTGAGGTTGATTTAATTATCAGCTTGCAAAATATGATAAAACACCCAATTAAATTCAATCGTTAAGATCTTGCTTGAATTTTATTTTTCACACTTTGAGGAGATTGTTTTTTTTAACTTCTGATCTTGTGATTGAGGCTGAAACTCAGCCTCTGACCGGCACGTTCATCTCACTGCACCTCCGTGCCGGGGCCGCCTCGGTCCACCCGGACTCTCCTCGGCGCTCGCATTAAAGAGTTCACCACAGGGTCAAAAGTGTCACCACATACATCACAGCTGTAGCAGAACGGCACACACAGTTGCCATGGTGATCGGCCATTTTTTTTCCTCCCTCCTCCCGCTGTGCTAAGCCAAACAGTAGTGGGTGGGAGCCGAGATACGAGAAAACAGACAGAAACAGCATTGTGTGCCCACTCTTATGTACGTCTGGAGGTGCGCGTGTTTATTTGGCCAGGCAGCTTTTTAGAGGCAAAAAGAAAACAGCACGAGGACGTGTGTGCCCTCTCTGTTTGATCTCGCTATCTGTGGTCTCAGCTGTACTCATCAAGAAACGGCGTGCAACAATAGCTTCGGGTAGCCGCGCGGGGAGCTGCGCAGCGTGATAAAACTGGCAAAATGACGGTGTCAGAAGCTCCATTGAACATAATCAGGCTGTGGTGGATGGGCTCGGCTGTTGGGTTTGGGACCATAAGTCTGCCGATTAAACATGCATGGGGAGAATCCTTCATCGCGGCGGCGAAACAAAGCCGCCCTGCCCTTCCCACGTGTCCCAACAACGCCACGGAGAAAAAAGAAAAAAGCCTGTTTCCCCGGCAACCGAACTGGCTCCCTTTGTCACAGGAATGGGGCGGGAGGAGGTGAGGAGGAGGGGGAGTCGGGCGCAGGCATGACACTATACGTTGACCTCCACCTGACCTCTAGGTGAACATGCCGTATTGGTTTCCTGGTTTCCTGAAGGGAACATTATGATAGATTGTTTTTGATTACACAAGGATGAGATCTATCAGAGGAGCGAGAAAAATGTACAAGCAAATGTATATTTCATCGCGTTTGGCAGCGATTCAGGGTTTTTTCCTATTTTTGTTCGAACCACAGAGCGATTTATGGGGGAAACCAGAGAAAACCAAAAAATAAATAAATAAACGCCTTTCCTCTTTCCTCCTAGTTAAAAAAGATGAAGTGATTAAAAAGCGTTCACCCTTTGCAGTAAGAGAGGCTGGCAGCGGACTGGAGGAATCTTAACCGAGATGATTTAAAGAGGCATCGCAATGCAAAGAGTAGGCTATAAATGAGTGTAACAGGTGCAACTGTCACAGTTTGTGTATATCGATATTGTATCACAAAGAGAAGAGACTCAACATCAGACGATCTCAATAACCGTCAAAACCATCTTTGAATATAAAGCTGAATGAACGCCTGGTGTTGATGAGTGGTGGAAAAATAAGAGTTTAGAGTTTCACTATGAAGAGTTTACTGCTAATTTTCTTTGATTTCTAAAAGTATTCATTGATTTATTTCATTCGGTCTGCTGATGAAGCTATATTAATCCAGTGAGCTTGGACCCACATCAAAATAATCCAGCAAAGCAGGGAGACAAGTCATCCAAAGGGAGGGTTATATTGACACAGGCAGATTGCATTCTGGGTACAACAGACACACGATCCCTTCCATGTAAAATCATGCATGCTTGAATCATAAAAATAAGCAAATGTGAGAGGCCGACAAACAGGGAAACAATTGAATTCTGTGAATCGCTCCATGTTTACACAGTGCTGTGAAACTGATCCCCTGAAAGCCACACATCCACTCCTCTACTGCCCCCGGTGGCCAAGCGGAGGTCCAGTGAAGGTGAAGCAGAAAGAGAAAAGGGGCTGAGCGAAGGAGAAGCGGCTCAAAGCGAGGAAATGGAGGATGCCGCTCAGAGAGCGTGGAGTTGAAGAGTGGGGGAGAAAAAAAAGAAAAAGACAAAGGCTTGTTAATACGAGCGGCCAGACAAAGAGAGGAAGGGAGACGAAGGGAGACGCAGCGAGACGCCGCTTTTATGTGGGCCCACGATAGCTCCCTGTGCAGAGGCTGGCACGCCGGCTCTAATGTTAACCCAGTGTTTCCCTAATGGGCTTAATGACATATGGAGCACAGATTGCAGCGGGAGCCGGCTCGCTCTGAAACCCGCTGTCGCCTCCCTCAGGGCTTTGCAAGCAGAACATTATGAAGACACGCTGACTGAGGACATGGGTCATGTCTGGCGAATTTTAATGGCTTCCACATTATAATTGAAGCTTTTTTTAATGACCTGCGAGGTTTCGGTGTCAAAAAAGAAAAAGGTCCCCAACAGGTGCGTCGCTTAAATATTTTTTTGACTTTCAAAAACAGCCCGTTTCCATCGCCGAGTGTTGCTCCTCCAAACCGTCATTATCCGCGACACCACATGATGATGTGTCGCCGTTTGTTAAAACCTCGTCGCCGGCCCGTATGACATCTCCCTAAGCATCAACCTGCCGCGCGTCGGCCGCCATTTTGTTTCAATTTGTTCCCATCACCGATATCTCTTCGTTCTCTCCCTCTCTCTCCCTCCCTCTCTCTCTCTCTCTCTCTCTCTCCGCTCCTTCAGTCTGTCTGCATCTCACTTGTCGTCTGGCCGTCATCTTCTCGCGGACTGTTACTGATGATATCGGATCGGTGTGGGCTTTTGCAATGCTGCAAAACAGCAGCTAATGGGCTTTCAAATGCTTCATTGTGAATGCAGCCTGTCAGGAGTTGGGAGATAGGATCAGATTTGATTGGGGGGGGCGATGGCAGCCGAATAAAGTGCGTTCAAAAAGAGAAGGAAGTTTGTTTTTGAGGTCGAGAGAAAGGGGAACTTTATTAACTATGCGTGCTATCGTTTACAGCTTGACACCTGTAACATTAGATGCCCTTGGAAGATATTTAATTTCTAAAAAAAATAAAAAAAATAAAACCGCACATCCTCGCTCCGCTTCTCTGTTCGCTTTCTCTTTTCCATATGCGTCCGTCCCCAGCAGAGAAGAGAGCAACACTGCCTCTTTTGGCGGGACGAGGTAAACGTGTTTGTCTTCGGCAGATGAATGATGTCAAGCAGACATATTTATATTCATTTAGGAGTGAGGAGGAGGAGAACCCATCTGTAACGGATGTGATAGGAGCCGCGATGTGTGAGCGGTGCCGCGTGGCGCTGGGTGTGTACGGGCGGGCGCGCGCGCGCACGCCTGCTGGAGCATGTGTTCCAAGGTATCCATCGTTTCTGATAAATGAATCATGCTTTTGTGCGAGTTGATTCTGTGTTTGTGGACCCGCGTGTGTAACAGCCAGTGTTTGCGTGTGTGTGTACAACATGTGTGCGCGCGTGTGTGTGTGTGTGCGTCTGCGTGCGAGTGAGGTCATTCCCCGGTCACTTGTTCAGGCTGTGTGATGAATGAAGAGGAGAGGTGCCTGCAAAGCCAGAGAGATTTGGGAGAAACATTGTTCCACAGGGTTAAAAATGGTCTTGTGTTGTGCCAGAGGCTGAGGGAGCGTTACTAAAAAAAAAAAAGTAAGACTCCAATTTAAGTGGATGTTCATCATATCCAGCATTTAATATCAATCTCAGGAAAGTAATAAACTAATAAAATATTCATATTCGCTATTTGATTGTGCAGATTTGCGCGGTGAGTGATTTTGCGAGCGAACGTAGCATCCTGGGTTTTTTTTTTTTTTTTTGCCTCGGCTCAAACGTGCGAACTGCGCTGCGGTTTTTTCCTGCAGGAGGAATGAAAGTGGAAGTGGCTGTGTTTGGCTTGGACGGCAGGCCGGAGGGGTCAAAGGCATCTGACTCAACCAGGACATATCAGGTTGCGGTAGACAGGAAGATAGTGGACCAAACAGGAAAGACTTCCCACAGACGGCGCTACTGAAACTTACAGCCATCAGTGTCTGTCAGCACAGGCACACAGAGGGAAAAAAAGGACCCACCAGTGTGTGTGTGTGTGTGTGTGTTTGTGTGTCCACTATTTTTTCCCTAAATGCTTAAAAATGATTGAAATAAGCTAAAGGAGCTTAAAAAATGCGGATATTAAAACAGAACTCAGAGTTTACGAGACAGAAATAATGTGTTAGCATGTGGGTTTGATGGAGGTCAGCCCTGATACGAGCCGGATGATTTGTGTGCGCAGCTTTGGGACAGTGTGGTCAGGCAGAAATGCATTGTGGGATCGATGTCCACACCTCGTCCTAAATTATTCATCCTGTCAGCTGGCCTGTCCACCATCTCCGTGGAAACCGCTGACCAAGAGCTTTACCCCCGTCCCCACGGGTTCACCTCTTCATCCTCTCCTCAGCCCCTCACTTCCTCCCCGCGCGCTCTCCCTCGCTCATTATCTCCTCCCTGATTCGTTCGTTTACAGCCTCGCTCGTCCTCCCTCCCCCCCCCTCCCTCTCTCTCTCTTTCGGCCTCCCTTACTTCTCCAATCTTTTCATCTGTCTTTCTTCCACTCTCGTCCTACAGTATATCTGTCTTCCTCATTAGTCTTGAACTCCCGCTCACTCACTCTCTATTTTTTCCCCCCCCTCGCCTCGTTCTCGCGCTGTATTTCCCCGCGCTGACATTTTCTCCTCTGTTACCCCCGTGTTGCTGACTAAGATTATAATGTGTTGGCTTTGTCGGATGTTTATGTTTGTGTCTTTGAAGTCCGCCCTGGCGGACCCCTTGGAAGACAGCCACGATCCTCTCGGGCCGCCAGAGGTTGTTCTGCTTCCCGTACGCGTCTGTGTACGGCTATTCGTCCCCGTACGTGTATGAATACACACGTGCGTGCGTTCAGCTTATGAGAGCCGTGTGTGTGTAAGTGTGTGTGTGTGTGTGCTCGCATGCGTGTGCGAGTCAGTAATTGTGACATGGCTCATACATCATGGCCGGCGCCCGTTTGATTACAAGCGGAGGGGCCCAGTGATTAATCGCAGGATTCAGCTTCCTGGCCCGAGTTGTGACACCCGGTCACAGAGCATCTGTACTGACACACCCCCCCTAGCCTCGCTGCCCTGCGCCGGCAGTACCCCCACGCCGCCCGCACCTCCGTGCGCACACACCCACACGCTCGCACCCCACCCCCCCCCCCGGCCTGCCTTCATCCCCACTTCCTCCCTCTGCACTTCATTGCCTTCTGCCCTTCTCGCTCCCGCACACACCTCACCTTCCTTTCCCCACCACAGCCACCACTTTAACCCCCCCCTTTTATTCCACTGCCCCCACATTGTCTCGTAGCCCCCCCCCAACCCTACTGCAGTTTCACTCGTCCACCCTATCATACATCTTCACCACTTTGCACTCTGCACCTGTACACTCTCTCATCACGATGCTCCCCATAACCTTTCCTTTTGTGAGCCATCCTTTGCTTCATTTCAACTGTTCGGACCCCAGCGCCGCTTTGACCCCCTGTAGTTACGCTCCTCAGTCTGCAGGTAAGCGTCCTCCTATGCTGTTTGTATTTCATGCCGATGAAGGTCAGACGACTCAGGTCCCCCAAATCCCAAAGTGGCCCCTTAATCCCACCGAGGTAAACAACCCTGAGGTCAAGCAAGTGGCTGTCCTTTAGTGGCCACACGCAGCGCAACACTAACGCTTCCATTAAAACTCTCCACAAGAACTCGTGCTTGAAGCTTGAGTTTAGTGACGATTTAAAAAAAAAAAATCCTGTAAATCTGTGTGTGGTTCGAAATGCAAGTTCAGAGATTTAAAAAAATCAACTTGAAATGAAAACTTGTGTCAGTGAGAAAATCTGTTCAAGTAAAATTATAAATATTCAACAGCAGCTTGTAGATATTTATGTACTCTACATGCATATTATTCTCTACTACTGTGGTAAAAAGAACAGAAGAGTGAAACTAGATGTCAGTCACTGATGAATATTTTCATCTTTCTCTTAATCTCAAACCGATTCGTCTGTGATGAAAAATATGATGAATTTGTCCCTCACACAGAAATTCTATCAATGCTACAATTTTCTTTCCATTTCTCTTGAATTTCAACTTTGCAGTTTCTATAATGATGAAATTCTCTTACTGGTAATAAACACTAAACTGGACAGACACGTTCACAAGAGAAAGACAAAAGTCGGTTCAGTTAAATTTGCCATTTTAAAGTGGTGAGATTTAATCTATGTGAGCTCTGAGTCCTTTGTTCTTCTATGGTGAGGCGCTAGTGATGCTTTATCAAACGGTGGGATGAGGTGTGAACCACCTCCAGAGGGAATCAGATAAAGGACAACACAAACTAAAACCAAGATCATTTGAACACAGGAACAAATTGAAGACGAACTGACAGGCTGGAGACGCTGGAGCAGCTTCCAGGAGCAGATGCAAGATAAAAGTCAAAGAACACAAAAGAAAGAAAGAAAGAAAGAAAGAAAGAAAGAAAGAAAGTGTGATCAAACAACCGCGCAAGAAGCAAAAAGCATGAGAGTGTGTGTGTGTGTGTGTGTTCCCCTGGCTCTCACCTCCATGCGGTATCAGGATGAGGAATGGTGCTGCCAGCGATCAGCCCAGGCCAGGACTGAACCTCTGCACAAGGATTCCCTGCTGAAACCATTAGTCTGGGCATTAAACACTATTAGAGCGCACACACGTGCTCACACACAGGCAGGCACACGCGTCCACATTCGAGGCGCAAGTATTTTAGTCCATCTGTGGGCACACAGAGAGGGACTCTGGATCCCTAATACCAGCGTGGAGCTCCAACCTCATGCTACGCGCTTCTTCAGGAAACTCACACACACACACACACACACACACACACACACACACACACACACACACACACACACACACACACACACACA
>JAUESF010000051.1:7436047-7446117 GCA_032274765.1 Malacoctenus tetranemus
AATCAACAGAGTTGTCTAAATGTTTTGGGTTGCAGTAAATACAGTGAGGAACAGTGAAGAACCTGTTTTGAAGGTAATAGAAAAAAGCAATGACTCAAATTTGATGCTGCAAAAATACATAATTCGGTGACCAAAAGAGAGAAAAAAAAGTTTCCATGGTAATTAATGAACTACTATAAATCTTTATTTTCTTTTTATTTAACCCAATGTTTCTGTATTAAGGAAGAAATCCATATTCACAAAACTGAAGCACTACCTTCAGTAATGTCCAACTTTACAATTCATGAGTCCTTTCAGATGGATTGGCAAAAACCCCGCCGTCGTTCAGGCATCGAGCTCGGCAGAAAGCTTTCTCATGGCAGATATGATGCTGCTTTCCTCAGAGTCCCTTAGTCCTTCAGCACACTAATCAATCTGTGGGTTGTTTGGTTGTTCCTCCTCAAAGCGTATAACAACGAAAAACACCGATATCTGCCCGACGACAAGATAACGGGTCCCAAAAAACAGCTTATTTGTATGCACGGCAAAACAAAAAGAGCGCAGACACAATGACCATTACAGCCTTTATCTGAATCAGTTTCAGTCGCTTCTCCATCCAGCGCACAGCAAGATACGCCACGAAACACCTCGGATGCAGCGCAAGGAGGAGACTTTGCCCTTCTAAATGTATGTATATGATGCACAAACATGATTCATATGGACAAAACCCTGATATAACTCATTGGAGATGGGTCGTTATGATTACACAAAGTGCTCTCCACTGGCCATTATCATTCAAGTGCATCTTTACACTGAAGGACACAGCAAACCCTGTTTAGACTCTGTGGAACAATTTGTGGCTCAGTGTGTGTGTGTGTGTGTGTGTGTGTGTGTGTGTGTGTGTGTGTGTGTGTGTGTGAAATTGAGATATATTCCAGCTTTTATTTTCTATTGAAGACACAAGAAACAGGTGCACTGAGCAGAAAAAAATCAGCTTTTAACTGTTTCAATTGGAACGTTACCGGGTGAACCATTCAATGCTATTTTACAGTGGACGTCGCCGTGCACACGCGTGTGTTTGTTTGCGTCCATGAGGGTGGAATGAATCTCCTTCATCACAAGTTGCAGAGGACAGTAAAAGATGCAAATAGGCCCAATAAAATATTTCTTATTTTTCAAATCTAATATTGATGATTCAGTGTGTAGCCTCTCAATAAAGCGCCGCAGTAAATGGCCAGTAGATTTATATGTAACCATAACCTGACCATAAGGTTAAGTGTTCCTAATAGTTATAAATGAGATGCCGCCCGTTACTTTTGTTTATTGGCGTGCTTTCTTTGGGTCCTCCTCCCTGGTTCCAGTAATATACCATGTCCCTCTCACCGCGCCGCAAAATGAGATTAGACTCTCGACATGGGCCCCGCATCATCCACCGACAAGCCCGCACCGTGAACTCTTCACCCGGGCACGGCGCGGCGGCGAGACGGCGCGGGGAGGGCAGGAAGGCAGGCAGGCAGGCAGGCAGGGAGGGAGGGAGGAAGGGAAGGAGAGAGGGAGGGAGGGGAGGCAGGCGCGCTCCCAGGAGCTCCCGGCGCGCTCCCTCCAGTCCGACAGAAATTCTACGTTCAAGCCTGCCATCTACCGACAGCAGGAGGTAACAGCAGGGCAACACGCAGGAAGGAGCAAATGGTGAGTAGAAAAGGCAAAAATAGGGGGGCTGTTTTATCATATCAATCAGGAACCTTTTATATTAGTAAAATAACCACAGTTGTGTGAAGGTAAGGGTAATATATTCCTAGAATATTGACGTCTGCCAGAATAAAACACGACTGCTCCAAGGTGCATTATCGAGCAAAGTCTATTTAAACTCAAACAGCGATATTTGAAGCAACAAATTCAAAGTATTCCATCATATTTGTGTTCCAGATCGAGACTGTATGTCGACTTTATTTTATTTTCATTCACAAAGCGCTTTTATCCTCCCAAAATCAAAGTTACTCAGCCTGTAAAATCTGTGGTGCATTTAAATGAGCCATAGGTGGAGTAATGTGTAGAATTCATGGCGGCACACAGACAGTAAGAGAGACAGATGGATAGACGGAGAGGACGATAAGATACAGACAGATAAAAGCAGAGCCACAGAGCAGCATGGAGAACATAGACATGGATGCAAGCACAGCGGAGGAGCTGCAGGCCGCCTGGAAACAGGAGGCTGTTTTATTAGACTGCCTTTATTGCTCCCTCTCAGGTCTCTTATCCTGAGTTTAACAAGGCTGAAGGCAAAAAGGCTTGTGTGTGTGCACGCAGATTGTGTGTGAGTGTGTGCATGTGTGTGCTAGTTTTTTTGTTTTTTACTACACTTGTGGGACCACATGATTGATTGACCGTCTTTTATTTACCTTTAACGGTTGACTTTTTTAGTCTTTGGTTTAAAGTTACAGTTATGGGGGAGTCAGACGTTTTTTAGGCTCATTTAAAGAATATTCAGGCCCCTTTCACCTCTTTTTTTGTTCTGTTTCAATCTAGCATTAAATTATCAAACAAAACAACACAATAAAAAAAACCCTACAACGTGCTTCTGCCTGGTTAATCCTGAGTATCCTGTTTAGGATTTCTCTTTGAATGTTTGTAGTATTAGGTTGCAATGTGGCTAAACTGTGAAAGGGGGGGTCTGAAAACTTTCTGCACGCACTTGTGTTGGCTCAGGCTGTAATTAAGGGCTGGGACATCCATTATCCCAACGAGTGGTGGGCACACACTTGGTGTGTGTGTGTGTGTGTGTGCATGTGTGTGTAGGAGAGGGAGGATAAAGAAAGAGCAGAGACGACAGGGGTTAGAGCCTTTATCTGGCGCTTGCATGAGGCCAAGGCCACACTATGAAGAATTAGGCTGAATCCACCAATTTCGGCCAAAGATTTTGTTAATGTTTGCCTAATGTGATCAAACGTGGGCAAGCCCCGGATGATTTGCGGTGATGTTGCGTCTCATATTAAACATTTTTGTATGTAAATCTAATTCCCCTAATGTTTTATCAAGCGGCTGTCGACTGTAAATCACAATGAGAGACTGCGAAAACGGGAAAAAACTTGGAAAAAGAAGCTCTGAGGGAAAACTATGCAGCAGCTCCGTCGCCTCCGTCAGCACCGCGCCGCTCGGCTCCAACAGAATGTTTGCACGCACTCTCCTCCGAGCTCCGACATCACAATATTTACACATGGTGGTAATAGTGTGAGGGATAGTGTTTCCCAGGTGGCCTGTGATGCATCAGATCACTCATAATTTGTTTAGAACATGTGCAAACAAGCACTTCCTCGGTGCCATTCGATCCATCTGGGAACGGACGCAATCACTGGGATGACAATCATCGTTTGCGCCGCGATATCAAAGTACAGTCCAAGCGATTACATAAGCGGCGAGCTGCAGAGTTTAGGCCGGTGGGAAGTCTCAGGGAGCAGTGATCTACGCCCGCGCTGCTCTTTGATGGTCATGTGTTATCTCTTAGCCTGCATTTAGCTGGATTTCTGAGTCTTTGCGAATTTTTTGGAAATGTACGTTTACGTTGGAGCGGGTCAATCCTGCACTATAATTTCTCTGAATATTGCTGCTGTGGTGGGGTCAGAGTGCAGAGGGAACACTGAGAATACCTCTGCACAGAGTCTGCTGCAGAGACAGGCGTGTAAATCATCACTGAAAATCACTCAAGGCTCTTTTCTTTTCTTTCTCCACTTTCAGCTTCTTACCTTTTCTTTAAATTTAGGCTTTAACTTCATTAACTGTTAAGAAAGAGAAAGAAAAACCATGTTGAGCTGCATGGATGCTACTGACCCCCCCTCCCCCCCCACACACACACACACAGAGGCTCATCTCTGTAAGATTGAACTCTAAATGTACTTGGAATGAACTTTTCACCATTAAAACTCTTTTGAAGAAACGTTGATTAATATCTACAAGCTACAGGACCCTCTAGTGTCAGGGGGCAAAGGTCAGGAGGCTGCTGTGGTGTAATTACAGTACAGGTCTCTATTCTTTATTATTATGCTGCCCCCCCCCCTCCAAAGCTTTCTGTTTGACTGACAGGTAGATTGGTCAAAGATAAGACACAGGTAATCGTTATCTAACCGGTTCACAGGAATGTTCATTTCTTTCTCCATGTGCTCTTTGCTTCATGTGCTTCATGATCTTTTTAACAGTAACCATTTTCTTTTCTTATATTTTCATGCACCTTTAAATTTTCACTGTTATTTTATTGCATTTTTATTTTTTGAATTTAAATTCCAAGATGTCTGCCAAGCACATTTAGTGTGTGAAACGTGATCGATAAATAAAGTAGACATGCTTTGCAGCTTTATTAATAATACAGGTGATATATGTAATTAGAAAATAAATAGAAGCAGACGAACAGCCAAAGGTAAGATTTGTTTAGTTTTAAAAAATAAAATCAAATCTGAATGAAAACCATCAAATATCGGATGGAACAAAAGGTAAACAGGGTGAAATGTTTGGTATGTGGGTTTTATGCGGACTTTTGGCCGGAAAGTGAGAGAACAAAGGGAGGGGGGGGCACGGTGGTCAGATAATGCTCCGTGACTTCCTAAAGAGCACGTTCAGGCGGAAAGAGCGAAAAGACGAAACGGATTTCTTTTTCCTCCATCTGAGGCGTTGTGCAGGACGCGCCGCGCGTTGGCCTCTAGATGGCAGCAGAAGACAAACAGACGCGGGACTCGCTCACATCCATCAGGGCGGTCAGTGTGTTTGTGCTGCCTTCAGGTTCACAATAATCCGGACTTAAACGTCACATTCTGTTTGACGAAAATTAAATTTACATTCAAGAGGGTTTCACACTGAATTAACAAACAACATTGTAGTTACAGAGCCGGGAATGAAGTCTGATCATAGTTGGAGGCATGCTGACACACACACACTTCATACGGCCTGAGAGAATACACACAGGAGTGGTGTGTTTGTCAATCTCTGAGGTGTGTATGAAGTGTTTGTTTGGAGTGAATGTGTCCGTTTGGGTGGTGATGAAATAACTGGAGCCTATTCGAGCATCAATTCATATCTGCCCAGCTTTGTGTTCCAAATTGATTCCATCTAATTCTATTACAAGCTGCTCAACCTGCATCCTTGATCATACACACATAAAACTATAATTGACAATCTTCTTGGCTGTCGTCATATTAGGGTGGATTAAATGCATGGCGGAGGCGCGCATCGGGCGGACTATAATTAATATGGACTGTTTACGGCGTCGACGGGGCCACATTGGTTAATGGTGTTGTTTATTGTGTTGCATGAGACCCGCGTTTCCGGTGCATCAATCCTGGTGTCAGTGCCTGGGCCCCGGTGTCGCCGAGGAGTGATGGCCGCGCGGTGATTATAACGGAATAAAAGGACGTAATGAAGTGCTTTCCGCCCCGTTATTCTCGCGCGCCCGGCTGCTGTCAGCCACCTCCACTGCTGCCTTGATGCGCCATCCTCCACCTACTCCTCCTCCCCCCTCCCCCCTCCCCCATCCCATCGCCCTGCACCACAACACACTCTTCTTGATTTTAATTTCTGTTTCTTCTTCATCGGGCTCGTGCAAAGACCGAGCGAGATATTGAGTGATGACAGCGCGCTGTTGCCGCGGCTGTTTTTTTTGTTGGCGTTTGCAGTGTGATTTCTGTTGTTAATAACATGCCTCTGTATGTCTGTTGCTATATTTGATTTGCGCGGATAGCTTTATAGTCTTTGTGGTGGGCTTTGCGGGCCCTGGAGAGGCAGAGAGAGACTAATGGAACAGGTTGGTGGTGATTAATTGAAGAAATAGAGAGTTGATTGTAGTAATTAAACAAAACAAGGTAAAGCAAACGACTGGGCCGCCATCTGGGCCCGCAGGCAGAGAGCACATGCATTTACCCACTGCCAAGCACACCATTTATTTACCCATATAAAGATGCTAAGGGACTGGCTGAGGCTCACTATGCCTGCTTGTGTATGTGTGTGTGTGTGTGTGCTTGTTTTTTTTTATAGTTGGAGGGAGGAAGGTTTTTATTCATCGTATGTCTCTGTGTATACATGTGTGCTTTGCCTTCAACTCCAATGGCAAATCTGGCTGTGCCCGTGTGGACAGAAGTGTGTGTGTGTGTCTGTGTGTTTCTGCACATTGGTGATAGTGGAGACATCCATCCCGTGTCACTCTGCTGATCACTTTCTCTGCCTTCGCTGGATAAACAACACAATCAAGTGACGCTGTGATGGAGGGTGCAGGCAGGGGTGCGTGGCAGAGACGCCGGGGAGAGCGGATTAATTAAGTCGCGCACGGACATATGCACACACACAGCGCGGCGATATGAAATGCTTCTATGGAGGCACGCAGACAAAAATAAATAAATATCTTTAAAAAAGACCCCCGAACACACCAAGTCGCGGGCTGCGCGTGCTATTTCTGAAGCCAGTCAACCATCAGCTAAATCTGGTCTCTTCATTTTCGCCCAGCGCCTGGGAGAGGAAGCTGTGAGGAGCGGTGTGCGCATATGAAATTGCTTACATTATATGCTGCAATGTTTTTCCAATGGGCTGGAACATATTAAGCTGAAAATGAATAGCGGGGTCTTCTCGACACCATGTTGCGCGGCGGCTAAGCCTTCACTTCCCCTTCTCCGAGTGCTCCATCATGGCGACAGCTGTCACTTTTATAGCCTGTGTATGTGTCTGCCCGTGTGCATATACTAGGTTCGGACCATATGTTTGAATGTCTCTGCATCCGTGTGTGCATTTCTGCCACGGTGTGCATGTGTGTGTGAGAGAGTGTGTGTTTGTGTGTGTGTGTGTGCTATAGCAAAGCTGTGTGCAGTGGCCCTCCATAACAGGTCATATGTTGAGACAAAGGATCACATCTGCCTGACTCCCGCTGGAGGGGAAGCCATGCACATCTATTTGTTTTAGCGCCAGCCGTACAAATCAGGGAGCTGTTCAAATGATGTGCGGAGAGTTGCTTATTCATAAATACGCCAGGTTTTATACACCCCAGCAGCTACCAACGTGTGTGCAGCTGAACATGCGCGCGCGTTGCTGCGTTTTTTGGCGTGTGTGTGTTTGGGTAGGCTCGTGACGCTCCTGTGTGGACACATGCATATTTATGTCTGCGTGTGTGCATGATTGCATGTGTGAGTGCCCGTGTGTGTGTGTGTGAGTGAGTGAGAGTGTGTGTGTCAGACGGTGGCTCATTGGTATGCCGAGTGTCTCTGGTTCCCCTGTGGTGCTGGGTGGGATAGGAAGCATCTGTCACCTCTGCAGAGATCCAGCATGCTGCCGACTTAACCCTTGAAGCGCCACATCACCTGAGGGCTGCTATAATAATATGTATGTGCATGTGAGAGAGAGAGAGAGAGAGAGAGAGAGAGAGAGAGAGAGAGAGAATAGAGAGGCGGAGCTTTTTATTGGTGGAGCCCAGGAGGTGGGCGGTCCTTTTGTCTTGTTTCCACTTGACTGATAAATTCAAGGGAGGAGCTAATGCAAAGAGGCATGGCCGCTTTTTGAAAGGAGGTGGGGCCTTGATGCTGCAGCAGCCCAACACCTTGACAACTTACTGAACAACCAAGAAATTTGCTGACATATAACTCTCTCTCCCTCTCTCTCTCTTTTACTTTCTTCTCCACTCATTCTTTCCCTTTCTTGTTGGCCAAACTCTTGAAATCAGCCAACTCTGCGTGTCTGATGACTCACACACAGTACTGCACCACATAATCAAATTGTGTGATAACTGTGGTAACACAACATACACTTTAACACAACTTACCCCTCCAGAGGCCTGGTCACGTTAGCAAAAGGCTCTGTAATCGCTCCACGTGTCCTCACAGAAGCGCCAGTTTGTTGTTGAGGCGATGACTCTGTGGAGATCAGTGAGGAAGTTACTGACGAGTTTTCCAGGCATGTTTGAGAGCAATGTAAGTTACTGCATCGTTGTTGAATGACTAAAATGTTACATGCAGTCGTTGGAGTTTGAATCTTCCCACCTCAGAGCTTTCCCAGCGTTCTTCCATTTCTCGGCCCCCTTCTACGCTTTGGCTGCAGGTGTGCGGTAAAAACATCACGCGACGACCTGGCAGCCAGGTTTTGCAGCTCATGTGCGCCACACTGCCACCTGGTGTCTGGGAGGTGAACCCAGCGACCAAGTTTGTTTCGATTTTTATATTGTGTAACCAGGATTTGAAAGAGGACATGAGCTGTAGCAGGAGGGAGGAAAGAGTTTCCATGCAGCTGTCAGTGACCAACATGCACATGTGTGATGTGAGTAGAAGTGAAGAGGAAAATATGGATTTAAAACAAACAAACAAGCAAACTTGTGGATTCAAGATGTTATGAAACTAATTCATGATCTAATGTCTGTGACATTTTTAGCTCTGACTTTGTGTGTGATTCAGTTGTGTGCAGGGTCCATGTATGAAACACGCTGACAGACAGTCATATAGAAATAGAGGAACATGCACGCCCAGAGTGTCTGTTTGAGTTTCATGCAAATGCGTTAGTGTGTGCGTGAGCATGTCCTCCGGGTGTCATTGAGCTCTGGTATAAATCAGCTGGGTGTGCGAGCGTCGAGCTGCAGTAAATTAGCCAGGTTTTAATTGTGTCTATAATAGATGACTATAATTAGTCAAGGCTCTTCCTCAGCCTGCACTGCCCTGACATAATCATCTTCTAGCCAAACTACACAACGCCTTCATGTCTCCTTCCCTCCATTCTTCATCTCTCCATCGCCTGGAGGGACGGGAGGGATCTTCTCCTCGTTTCTAGGATCGCCCCCTCATGACAGAAGCCCACCGGTGAAAGCCCCCTTCTTCTTTTTATCTGTTCGTCCCCCCCACACACACACAGTGTGGCTGGAAATCCCAAGAAGCTTCAGCTGCGAGTCAGCCCTGTGGTGACTTGTAATTTGTGGTCAAATCCAGAAACAAGTTAGAAATGACCACAAAGTACCATGTAAAATGCATGCAGGGTCTCTATCTTTGTGTTTTTATGACTGAGAGAAGTATTTTCTTTTCAGTGCAGTTCGGTTCTGGTTGTATATAAAGCCGTGCACGCACATTTATCCAAAGGCAATTAACATTCAAAGTAAAAACGAAAAACCCAACAATTCATCTGAATTCGGATCATTACCCGGGCATCCAGCCACTGTGACACAAGACATTTCACTTCATAAAGTTCACGGCTCAACTTCAGAGCTGTGAACTTTATTTGACATAACTCCGAAGTTAATCTTGCATTAAAGCAGCCTCACATAATCCCACCCGTGACACACGACAGTGAAACAACAAGATTTATCCGTCGGTCGATATAAAAACCATCAGAGTGGTATACCTATGAAAACAATGGAAACTCACTTCTTACTCAAAGTGCAGATGGCAGTGAGAAAGAAAGACACAATGGATGTTTGAATTGTTTCATTCAAGTGAAAAAGCAACAACTATTTACGATGATTTTGACTGTGAGAGCACATCATTAGGTTTTATACTCCATTTATTTGCAGAACTGATACGTTTGAATGGCTGTGATCAATAGATGCATGAAAATGTCCTCACAATAAATGTTAACCAGGTGAATCTGACATGATAAAATAAGCATGTAACTAGCAAAACTGTCCACCATGTGTCTCAGGTTGCTCATACAAAGCTCATTTCCTTATGAAGACTCCAAGCTACAGCAGAAATCAGAGCCTCTGCGTGATCATCTCTAATGCGCCATAATCACCAGTGGGTGTGAGTGACGGAGGGGCCCAGCCAATGGGAAGTGACACAGCTGATGGCCTTCACCTGATAAGGCAGGACAAAACTGAAAAATGTTGCTGCAGGGGGATCTATGCACTGATTAGGCTTGTGGTCGATTCCTCCAAGTGCCGATTCATCAGTGTCCACTAGCACCCGTTTACCGGGTTCTCGGGTGTCACTGTGATCACATCGCTGCCGGGACCTCGCCAATCTCTGTCACACGGAATCAGCATCCGAAGGAGCAGGAGCTCACCTCTGCCTCATTCACAAAACACACACACACACACACACACACACACACACACACACACACACACACACACACACACACACACACACACA
>JAUESF010000051.1:7474397-7484528 GCA_032274765.1 Malacoctenus tetranemus
GGAGCAGCTCATCAATCTGTCAAAGCTGACAGAGACGGAGACAGAGTTGTTCAACAAGGTTACTGTTTACAAGAAAAAACAAAAATTTGCAGAGAACCATCTAAACATTAACCTCGTGGCTGGGGAGCAAAGTTTGGTAATGAAAGAGCAGCTCCTCCAACAGTCAACAACAGAAGATACCTGGGAGGGAGAGGAGCAGGAATGGGTTAAAGATGAAAACAGAGTAAACAGACATGTCCTGATAGACAGGATCGTTGTGATTAAGTGATGGTGAAAGGTTAAAGATCAAGAAAGCCAAAAAGAAAGGTGCTTTCTGAGTGACTCAAGAGAGGCGAAGGAGATGAAAGAGGGAAGCAGGAAATGAGGGCAAAGTCCTCCCTGTTAGAGGATAGAGATGCCAGTGATCACAAACTTCACTCCCTGTCTCTTTCTCTACTCTTTTGATTGCATCATTTACAAACACTAACCCACAAGTTGCACAGTGGTGCTGTGGTTTGCCCTGCCACATTGTAACAGCAAGGTCGCACTCAGCAGGAGAGGGAGTTTGCAGGTTTGACTTGCACCTGTGTGGGTTTTTCTCCAGGAGCTCCTGTTTCAGTCAAATATAGTCCAAAAACATGCAGGTTATGCTGAAAGGAGACTCCAGTCCCCTCTTGACCACAGGGCCACATCAGCATCCAGTGATCAGCGCTCAGAGCGGCTTTCTGCAGGTCTCTCATAGCTACAAAAACACAACTTGACTCCTTTTGCTTTGGAAATGGTGATTTTAGTCATTTCTTGGATTCCTGCTCTACTACGCATAACACGTTTTTAAAGTTCAGAAACTTATTCTCTCAGAGTCATTTTCTGACCCCTCTGACCTGGAGTATATTCTTATCAATCAATCAATCAATGCATGAAGCAGCATTAACGCTTGTCCATTTTTCTTTTGCATTTTCAGTCGAATTACTGAAAGTATTTGTCATAATGTGTTTACTCGACACCTCAGACATCTGGCTTTGAGTTGCCTCAGTAAAGAATCGTAAATGATCGGACATGCACAAGCTGTGTGATTCAAAGATCTTTATTCTATAAAAGGACATAAAACGCCACATGAATGGATGAAAAAAGAGTGATACAACAGTCTAACTTTCTTTATATAAAGCTGAAATGTAAACATTCATCATTATAATGGTCTATTGCAATCGTTTTCAATGGGAATGAGTTTTAAATATTCTAACGGCAATAATTTAGCAATAAAAAAAACCACATGGCAGTAAAAGCTCGGTGTGATTCAAAGCATCTCTGCGTCTTTATGGGGGAGAAATTGACGGTAAAAGTCACCGTGAGCAGTCCTGCGCTCAGCTTCAAGGTTTCTCCTGCAGACAGAGAAACGAGCGCGTCTGTGAAGGTGGGCGGCTCATTTGCGACCCCTGCTGTCTGAAAGTGGTGGCGGTTAACGACATCTTTTGTTTTTCCAACTTCAGACCGTGATGAAAAACACAACCAGACACAATGATCGCTCAAACTTTTTAGGTGTGACTTTGGTCTGCAGTCGTCTACAAACATACAGAGCCAAAAAAGAAAAACAACAAGAGCAAACAGCTGGATTTTCAAATTCCAAGTGATATGTCTCAGGTTTGAAGTGACACCCCAACAGTTTTCAAATGTGGCTTTGTTATTTTGTGTATAAAAAACAAAAACAACTCGGTTGATGTGATACTACCACGGCTTTTATCGCTAAAAATGAAAAATAAGAGAAATATATTTTTGTGACTATAGTTATAACAGAACAATAGGGATATTTTAATGTAAAGGTGAAAATTTGATCCCACTTGAAGATCTTTTGTCTCACCAGACCACCATAGCTCACCCAAACATCCACGTGGACCATAATGAACCTATGCAAAAAGCTTCACCTGCTCTTTGTCTTGGACAGCCATTTATTTGGTTCTCTAAAGTATATCTTAATATATTGACGACTAAAAGCAGTGACTCACTCTTCTGGCTGAACACTAGTTCACCACACATGGTGTGAGCTGGGCTGTCCCAGTGACAGTGAGCCGAGGCTTCATGCAGAACAGGTCCAAATGTGGCTGACAGGTCAAACTCTCCATCTGACAGTTGGTTCCTCCTCACTTTCCTTTTTTAAAGTTCAGGCTGCAACATTGTTACAGACTTACTGCTGCAATGTTATATTCACACACAACAGCTCCTGGCACTGCTCTCAGCTCAGGCTGCCTGTTTGAAACCGTATAATCCATCAGCATCGCGGGAAGTGTTGCGTAACGGCGTCCCTACGCCGTTTATACGCGCTGCATCCCATTCCTGCGATGCTAAATATAAGTGAAAAACAACAACAACAACAACGAAAAAGTCTCCCCTCGAAAATAGGAAGTGACATTTGCGGTCCGTCTCATGCGAGCTTTACAGAGCGACTCGGTGGCCCCACAAATCCACAATCTAAACGCTCCGAATCACGTCTCTTTAAAGAAGCTGTGAAAAGTAATCTGCTCCAATTGATCTGACGCCAGCGTGCAGTCACTTGATTAATCCGCGAGTATTTTCATAACGATGTGAAACACATTTAAATCAACTTTGTGAAGTTCTGACAGATTTATTGGGGGAGAGCTCTTAAATCACCCCCATATAGTCCTCCGAGGACGAAGCGGATTGGCCGCATAATACATGAGGTGTAGAAAACAGGCGCGCATGCGCACGCCGCGGTGCCGCGCAGGGGCTCACGGGAAAATCTGAGGGAACTCAGGGTGAGATTGTGTTGTTGTTTTCTGGATTTCTTTTAGAGCTTATTTTCTGCGTGTTAACGTGTTTTTCCTGCACCTTTGTGTGGCTGTGAATATGGGTCACAAGTCTGATGATTGTCAGAAAGTAACAAGAATTTAAACCGCTTTGTAAATTACAATCCGTACGACAACAAAAAGTGCTTTTCAAAGAAAATGTAACATTTGAGCATGGAGCTCCTCATTGGGCGTTGATCTCAATAAAAAATCAATAAAATTGTGAGATTACATCAAATACCAAAGAAGAGCTAAAGCAGTGACAAACCAGTGAGTATTCATAGATTTTTACTCACGAGAAAATATGACTACAATTCACATGATTAATTAGACAGGCTTACAATTTTAGAGGCGATAACTTGTCAATGAGGAACATTTACGTGTTTATGTGTAATTATTGGGTTTAAATATAAACACCGAGACACTCTGAAACAGAAACTAAACATTTCCTCCAATTCACATAAAAAGGAACATTGTAAAAGGTGTTTATGGGAAACCTTCAAAATCCAAACACATTTATCCACATTTGAAAAAATACAAAGGGACTCTAAAAACAGTTGTAGTTTTCATTAGCTTAGTTTTGTCAATTAAGAGCTTCAACATAATAGTAAATATTAAGACTGGCAAAAAGCTTTTTAAAAAAAATAATAAATGAAGTGTAGATTTTATCTTTCTAAATATATCCACCGAAATCCTTATTTTATCTTGTTTTATTTTTTTCCGTGCATTCACTAAACGTGTGTGTGTGTGTGTGAGAGAGTGAGAGACAGAGTGTGTGTGTGTGTGTGTGGGTGTGTATGTATGTGTGTGTGTGTGAGTGTGTGAGGGACCGGGAGGCTCGAGCTGCGGAGCTCTGCTCTCCAGAGAGCAAAACAACAGACTGGCCGCTCTCTGCCTGCAAACCTCCGCCGCCGCTTGATTGACGTGCGCGCGTAGCCAATGAACAGAAGGAGTCAACATCCTGCTTTCCAGTTGGCTCGCCGCTCCAGCTCCCGGCAGGCACTCGCCAGCCAGTCAGCGAACGAGGACCGCCGTAAAAAAAAAAAAAAAAAAAAAGATGACGTGTGCTCTGGCAGACTCTGTGGCGCCCCGCAGCGGGGACATATGGAAGCAATTTCACATCACTACCGCTCTCTGCAAATGAAGTTGTAATAATGAAAAATGCCCAGCTCTCTCCAAACCTTTATTTCTTTTCTCATTTCAGTGCAGGTTTGGTTTTAGTGCCGCTGAACGGAGCAGACTTTTCTGCCTAATGTGTCCCACTGGTCTGCAGGAAAAAAAGGACCGCGGCTTGGCTCCAATAAGTCGTGTTTTTTCCCTCATTAGCTGTTGGCTGAGCATTCCTCTATTAACAGTGTTATTGGGCGTCTGTTGTTGCAGGACTGAGACGTGTAAAACACAACAATTCCCCATTTTTTTATGTCCGTGTTCATTTGGTGATTTTGGATGGTAATTGCAAAAGTTTGCTCAAGACCCGCTGAAGCGTTGCTGACCAGCAGAGGGCGCTGCGCTCCTGGTTTTGCGCATCGTGACGCTGCTGGTGAATATCGATCTTGAAACTTTGTCCCCGTTTCTCTAAACAGAGACATCATTTTCTGACAACGTAAACTTCCCACAAAAATTCAAATGTATGTTTATGTAAATAAAATACAAATTTTGAAAAACTGATCTTTAATACAAAACATACATTGTCTTCAATTCCTCTCACTGTCTCCCAGCAGTTCAGCAGTGAAGGGGGCCAGCACCAGGCTAAGGCACTGACAGTTTGAAAGGGGCAGTTGTGGATTTGATGTCAGAGTGTGAGATGGCTGCTTTGATAAAGCTCGTCTGGCTCCCTGAGATTGGCATCCTTCTGCTCGGAAAAGAAAACAGCAAGTTCCTACATAAACAGAGGAAAATGGCCCCGGTCGCGCTCAAGAAAACAGCCCTGTGGCGGAGGTGCCCTGGAAACTCTGCAGCGGTATCAGCTCAGATGTGCACAAACACACATCATACGTGCATACCCTCGTGTCGCTGCTTGACCAGGACGTTCGCGAGTGTGGGAGCTAAAACTAATATCCACGTGCTCCACAAAGGTGCATGTGCATGTACACAGGATGTGTGCGTTTTCAGGCCCCGTTGTGCATCTGTGCCTGAACCCTCCCTGTGTCGGCGTTGCTGCTGAAGCTATTGTGTCTGCCGCACTAATGGACTCCTCTCACCCTGTCTCCCTCTCCTCTCTCTTTCTTCCTCTCCTTTTTGCTCCCATATCATATCCATGTATTCCCCCAGGGGCTGATTAAAAGGCTTTCTAGCTGGGGTGAGGGGAGAAGAGAGGAGAGTGGTCCTTATTACCCCATATGTCTGGACAGGAGAGGGTGGAGTGGAGGTCCTTTTCCAGTTAATCAATATAGATACCATCCTTCCACAGTCACTGCGTCTCTCGTTCCCCCCCCCCCACCCCCCACCCCTCTCTCTCTCTCTCTCTCTCCTCCCTGTCTCTTCTTTCCTCCACTCTCACACTCTCCCATTAGAGATAATGTGTCTGGTATTGATACTGTGAGGTCTGGGAACTATGACAGAAATACTGTGTGGCTCAATAAGGCCCCCGTTCCACGTCAAACTCTGTGGTCAACGGAGCGACCTGAGTCATCGACTTGCTGTTTAACCTGGCTGACTGTGTTACATTGTTTGACTGTTGCCGATTCATCGCGAGCTTCGCCACTGAATCACGGCTAATGTCTCTCCTGCTTCGATACCTGCAGATAATTGGACATCCAATTCACTTTTACTGAAACAGCGCCATTATGCAGCCATTCCATACTGGGGAACATCTCATATTCCTCCACAGAAAGCTGTTATACAGACATTATTTTAATTATATCAGCACTTTTCTCCCAGCATGGCGCCAATTATCATAATGGGTTTACTTAAAACAAACTGCAGCTTTAAATTAATCATTACATTATCTATTTTACCACTGATTTGAATGACGAGCAAAAAACATTCATGTAGTTGATAGATAAAGGCCGGCTGGAAGCATCTTCTGGGTCGTCTCCGAACACTCATAAATTACAGCTGGACTATGAGCAGATCCGTGTATGACAGGGCCGGGATGATAATTAATGCAGCAAGATGAAACAATTAGCTCGCGAGACGAGTCTGACTGGAACGCACCATTGTTCAGCCCCACCGCGCTGGGGCGTCGCTGTCTCTGCCGACTCCCTGAAGGTCGTCTGAGTGCTGCTCCGGGCGGCCGCGGGGCTTCAGACGCAGAGCCGGAAACTTCTGAGAGATGCCTGGGTTGGCAGTGGGGAGAGTGACCCCTGACCCCCCCCCCCTCTAACTCCCTCACCCCCCGGGGTCACGGAGCTTGGGGGCTCGCGCGACGGGGGAAAGGCTATAATTGATGTGGGGAGAGGGAGCGAGGAGCCTGCTGGAAGCGGAGAGGGGAAGGCGGGAGGGACGGAGGGGAAACCTGAGGCCCCAGAGAGAGAGGTGGGAGTGCTGGAGGGCCCTGATGAGGGCTCTGGTCTGTGTCCGCCAGTCTGTGGCGCTGCACTGGCCCCCGTGGGAGGGTGGCGTGGCTGAGAGGATGCGAGATCAGAGGCTGAGACCGTCCAAATCAAGGGCAAAAGTTATTCGTTGGACCGACTGGTTAACAGTAGTAGGAACAAAACCTTGATTCTGAAAGAAAAACTCTCTGCAGGAAAAGCAGCAAGTTGAAGTCCTTTCGCCTTTGATTGCAATGATCAATCTTTGCTAATTTGCTCGGAAGAACGTCAGACGAATTTATCTTTTCTCTCTGGGCATCTCTTCAACTGTTTAAGTACACAAAGCTTTGAAAAGGCAAAATAACCCGAGGGCTCTCCACTTTGCTGCAAATTACCGTGTTCCTTGAACGTACAGCTGCGCTCTCCTACGATCTCTCTTCTTTTTTTGAACGGTGAATCAGGAGCCAAACAAGTATTCCTGTTATGATAACACCGAGTTCTCCATATTCAGCCGCGCAGCTAAATCTGTCTCGCCTTTTGAGATAGTTGTCAAATAATTGAGGTCTTTGCGAGATTTTGGCAGAAAGTCACAGTTGCTCTTTCTTCAGCTGGGGGTCAGAGGGCAGGCGGGATTGCTGGGTTCTTGAGAGGAGGAGGAGGGGCCCAATGGCTGACAGATGTTTACAGAGGCCTGGCTGCAACATGACTAGACGGGGGAAAGGAGGCGTTTGTGTGCTTGTGCAGCACCTAATCGCGACCACTGGTAGTTCACCTCATCCACTGTAAGGGGACGTTTGATTCGGGCTCTGTGTTGCACATTTGGATCCTCGTGTCCCATCAGGAGAGCCTGCGTTGGTCTGGCCAGCACCTCCGGCCTTTTGGCCCCAGTGTGGGCTCCAACATACCCGTCGTCCGGCGCGGGCCGCTCCCCTGACTGCCTCCCTTTTCACGGGATTCCTCGGCGCGCCGCGCTCTCGAGCAGGCGGGCTCTCGAGTTACCGGCAACCCGGCGCAGATCGTGTCAAAGCTGTTATTTTAGAGAGCGGGGCGAGGAGAGGGGGGGAAATGTGTACCATGTTTGTGAGGAGGAGAGATTCAGAGTTTCCTGTCCACATCACAGCACTCTGGAGGGTTCCAGTCCTGTCACGGTGTCAAACATAAACATGTCCTCCCAAAGCAATAAACACATGGTCAGAGAAAATAGTTCGGAGGTGCTCTGGTCGAGGCGAGCGTGGCTAATCCAGTGTGTGCTTTGGGTTGTTTGTCATGCTCGAGAGTGGTGGAGGAATTAATAGCTGCGACATACGTCTGGGAATCAAAACTTTGCAGCTTTTGTTTGAGACATTTGTTGCTTTTTTTTCCTTTAATTGTGTCTTTTCTTGTTTTTTCACAATAAACTGGAATAAAATGAAATGAAAGTCTAATGAGTAAAATTGCAATAAATCTCAAATAACCTCAGATCAGATTTGCGTGGAAATGGTGGGATTTAGCAGGCACGCGATAATGACGATGACCCCCGGATTCGCCACGCTCGACTAGAAGAAAACAGTAGATGTTATGAAGGGAAAGAAAAAAACAAAACAAAACAATCTCCCTCCCGAGGTCCTCGCTCTGAGGCCACTGGTTCGTTAGGCCTCTGAGACAGTTTTGCGTGTTTCCAATCTTTGTGCTTTAGCACGAAAAAATGGCTTAATAAAGAGGCAGGAATGTGAAAAAAAACAACGCGCTGGGAAAAATATAACCACAGATCCGCGTTGAGCCTGAAATAGTGGCCGCGCTGCCGCGGTGTGTGTCGTGCATTCAGAAAACGATTTTGTTCCTTCTCTCGGAGACGGTAAAGCACAACCCCACAGGATATGTTGTAAAATGAAATGAAGTGGAAAGAACGCCTTCCACTTATGTAGAAAGTGGTGAAACCTATGATGAACAACAAGAGGGGGGAAACATCGCGCACGCAGAGATGACTGAGAAGTATAAAAACAGAAAGAGATGTTTTACAAACCCAGAGAGTGTTTGCGTCGCCGCGTTATTTTACCGGGAGCGACGCAGCCAATAAATAAAAGAGCTAAACTGCCGACGTCGTGATCTGCAGTTGTCACACGATAGGCAGCGAGAGCACGGCCCTCCTCTGTTGTTTAAGGCAACTGATCCCCATGGCTAATATCCATGATGGAGCCCTCCTTGTGTCTCCTCAGCCACCATGAGTGACACCATTGTTGGAGGGGAGGGAGGGAGGGGTGTCTGGGTGCTGGGGGTCTGGGTGCTGGTTTCACCAGACTGTGACTGGTGGAGTGTAACGCCGATGAAGACTTCATCCAATCTGCCCAGTTTATGACAGGAGTGCCGAGACAGTCACCCCCCCCCCCCGCCTCCCCCGACCCTCGCCGCGCTATCTCCCCCGCGTCTCTCTTCTTCTTCTGCGCCCTCAAATCCTCGTCCATCTGCTGCATCCCTGCTCGCTATCTACGTGCAAACCGGACGCCAGAAGAAGAAAGCCACGTGCGTTCGCTCTGTTACACTTTGGTGTCCGTTATTAAAGGAACTGCTGCGCGTTTTCCTCCTGTAAACTCATCACCGCTGCTTAACGCTGCACGCGCGATTGCCCGCGTACCTACGGGCATGCGGAGACATTTAAACACCTCGCCCAAGCATAACAACATTTGCGCTGCCATATAGATGGAGCATATTTCAGCGCGGCTTTGTTTGCGAATGGTAATGGAGGAGCTCCTAAAGGGAGATGGAGAGGGAATAAATGGAGGATTTTCAGCTTGTTAAACGGGGCATTAGAGGGCTTGTGACTGGGAGTTGTAGGCTATAAAACCGAACAGTTCGGCCGCATTCATGTTTTAGTGCATTGGCTCATGGGCTGACAGCTTTGCTGTTAGGGTGTCGTTTTGGGCCATGCCTTGGGGCATGCTTTACGCTGCTCATTTGGCACAGGGGCACTTTCAGGGCCCACTGGAGGCAGATTTAGGGAAAGACCAAGCCCCACGTGAAGACATCGCTCCTCCGCGCCGCTCCCAGTGAAATAAACCAGCGAGGGGAGGAGGAATGTAAAACATATATCTCCCGCCTGCAATTCATTTCTGCCTTGGAGACTGCGTGTCTCAGTTTGTCTTGTGTTTTTATTCATCTCCGTGTTGCCACAGGTTCCAGCCCCTCGGAGCCAGATGTAAAGCTAATTGGGTTAGCGCTAGATATGATTTGCCATTGAGGTTTTTCGAGAAACAAGCAGACATGTGTTTGAGATCTGCACATCTGAGCCCAGTGCAAATGCCGAGCCATACGTGTTGAGCCTTCATGCATGCGCGCACACATTTATTATTTTGTCCAGGCCTGGATGCAATTTTGGGGGAGCTTAAATGATGGAGGCAGCCGTAATGATGTCCGCATGCTGACATATTTTTATATTTTCAATGAAGTATACCTCTTGTCTGTTTCCCATATAGCAGCCAGCCATCTGGAATAACAACATGGCTTCAAGCTGCTCAACCTGAAGGAGGGAAAGCAGCTGAAGAAAGGAACGGAGCAGGAGAACTCCAGCATGTCCTCACCGGATGGTCTCCATCCTCTGGAGGTGCCGTAATAACACGGATTTATGCAGCTCGATTGTGTTCCCCCTCAAAGTAAAGCGCTATCAGTGATAGCCGCGCAGTGACACCGAGACGTCCTTTTGGTGAGCGGCGACCTTACCGCGATCCAATTGAGACGTTACTGTGAGCAACCATTCTGAACCCTCGGAGCATTCATGCGAGGCACTCCAAGAATCTGCGGACTGTCATGATGTATGAACTGCCCCCTGGTTGCTTTAGCCAGTGGACAAAACTGTCAGCAGGCAACACATCACAGGCGGCGGAGGCGAGGACATTCGGCAGAGCAGC
>JAUESF010000051.1:7561269-7576398 GCA_032274765.1 Malacoctenus tetranemus
CACACACACACACACACACACACACACACACACACACACACACACACACACACACACACACACACACACAAATACAAATAAATCCCTATGCTGGGAATGAGGTCTCTCAATCTCCACAAACAATCAGATAATCCTCCAGGAATCCTTCACTTCTCTTGGTCTCTCTATCACAAATGGAGAGAGAGAGAGAGAGAGAGAGAGAGAGAGACGGAAAGAGGCCGGCACATACTCACTCGCAACCACGCACACATACACACGCACACACACAATCAATTCATAGAAGCTGTGTTCATCCTAAAATAGAGTCTACCCATCTTAAGCAGCTCAGGTGGCGTCAGAGAGTTTACCATATAAATGACCTGCCTGTCTGTTGAAAGATAACACAAACTCTGTTGACTAAGTACTATAAAGTGTTTTGTGCGAGTGTCAATGAGCCGCCATGGCAGCTGATGTGAGCACTGTGTGTGTGCGTTTGTGTGTGTGTGTGGTCTTTCTATACATGTGAGTGCTGCACATGTGATTAGACAGGGTTGTTTTTCTTTCTGCTCCTGCCTTTAAAAACAAGAAAGACAAGCAATCCCCACGTCTATTGTCGGTGTTGGTCACCACCACCACCACCACCACCACTTCCACCACCACTTCCACCACCATCATTTCAGGCTGCCAGATATCTCTATGCCAACACTCCCGCCTAACCCATTTGCCAAACATAACAGGGCTGGCTGAAAATGAAGCCGACTGGCAACCGGACCGCTGCCACTTGGCTGTGGCGCGGTGCCGGCTGTCTGTTACAGTGTTGCATCTGAAACTCCGCAATAAAGGATTCAGTGAGCAACTTGCACCTGCTTCTGCTTGTCAGGTGACGGAGGGCAGAGAGCAGCCTTGTTGAACTGTCGTTTTTTTTCCACTTTGGAAAAAAAAAAAGAAGAGGCGCCGATTCAACGCGTCGGTTTCCTCTCCGTCCCTCCTCGCCACTTCTTCACAGACCACGTCGTCACAATGGTAGAATTAGTATTTTTAGCAACGCGGTGCCTCCAGAGGATTCTCATCAAACAATTCTAAAGATGCCTCGAGCGCGAACACACTCCCACACGTCATTAGCCACACACACACACACGCGCGCGCGCGCACTTTTTTTTATATTTGCTAAGAAAATGCAAACACAAACACGCGCACACGCGGTGCCCAAAGACGGCACCCTGCAAGCGCTCATCAGCTTTACTGTATTGTCACTGAGCAGCAGGGTGGAGGTTGGAGGGCATCGCTGCACTGTGCGCAAGAAAGCTGAATGTGGAAATTAGAAGAGTCTTTGAACTCGGTGCAACAGGAGCTTCACACAGACACAGCTTCAGCTGAGAAGCCACTTTGTGCCCTCAAGACACAGCATGAGAAAAGGAGGAAGAAGAAGAAGAAGAAGAAGAAAAACTATTCTGCTGACCTCAACGTTTTATTTGACTGGTTGGAGTTTGAGCAGCAACTGCAGCTATTTTGTGAGTGAAACGCGTGCACTGTAACCAGGGCTCGGTAGAGAGACAGTAGAGACGGTAGAATTCAAGATGATGTGATTAAAAAAAAAAAGCAAACGGCCGGACATGAAAACAAACGGAGGCGCTCGCTGAAAAGGATTCCTCCGAGTTTCTTTGGAAGGACCAAATGTGGAGGCGCATTCCTTGGAGCGTCCTCCCTCCTCCCAACTGGAACTGGGACAAATTCTGAATCAGATCTGGTTCACTGCAAAAATTAACAATCCAACCAAGTCCTCCGATCTCGTATGTAGCCAAAAAGTCTTTTTGATCTTATTTTGAGAGCAATATACTATGCAAGCACACGATGTGTAAGATTATTATTCTTGTTTTGAGAATATTTGTCTTTTTATTTCTTCGTTAGTAAGTAAGATCCTGAAACTAGATCAAGTAAATAAGCTGAATTATTTCAGACACTGTTCAGGGTATTTTTTCAAGACCACTTTTTACCTCAGAAGGATAAAAAGCTCATTTTGGGGGGATTGGACTGAGGATCAAAAGGTCCCTGGATCATTCCTATAATACTGTTAAATAACCTGTTGTACTCGGTATTTTCGCCTATGTCACCCTGTGGCTGTCTAACTGGTTCTTCAACAGCAAATCCACTGAGGTTCTTCCTAACTATGCGTCTTCTTTTGCTCGGACCGAGGCCGGTCACCGGTACAGCCTCGGTGGTGGTGGGTGGAGGAGCGCAGAGGTCCCACAGTGCAGAAAATTCCCTTTCTGTGCGCAGATTCTTCACGCAGTCGGAAGCGCTGCTCACAAGTGTCACCGCAGGGAATAAGTCCATATCTCCAGTTTTTAGTCGTCTATTCGGCGGCTCCAACAGTGACAACAGCTTCATAACAAGGTGCGCATTCAAAAGAAATCTGTGCTGCGTAATGGTACAGTGCAGCCCTGACACACACCTCTGCTCCGAGGCCTCCTGTGTGCTCCTGTGTCCTCCACCTCGGTCAGTAATGTGAGTATGTCATGAAAACTCCTCACCACAACTTTAACCGTTGCCAAGTGGCCTGTTTATCTCTGGTCCAAGAGACGGGTCTCAGGGTCTCACCTTTGTACAACAACTGGTGAGCCCATCAGTGATTACACCTGTCAGAGCCTCTGCAGCACCTTTCTCTGATACAACTATAGATCTATTTTCTTGGCCTACAGGACCCCATGTGCCGCTGTCCCCGACTTGTCTCACGATCTCGTCTGTTACAAGTTTGCTCATCATTTTGACTGTCTCCTTCTGTATCTGTGGGCTGGTGTAGTGTGCCTGATATGTATATGTTTCATTCTTATTTCAAGAAATCTTGCCAAGTATCATTATCTCACTGCACTGGCAGATTAGTTCACTTAACTCTAGTCTATATCTGCTCAAACCAAGTATTTATTTCTCATTTTACTACTACTACTACTGATTTTTGCAGTGTTGGGATGAGCCTGCTGCTCATCATGGCCAAGATTTGTTCTGAGCTGTGTCTAAAATTGCTGTATTCATTCATTATCGTTGTGTTATCATCTCAGAAGCGAACCCCCCCCCCCACAAAAAAAACAACAACCAATAAACAAGAGGCATTGTGGGAACGTTTAGCATTGAGAAACTGATAAGAACGCTCCCTCAATTGTTCTTTATTTGCAAAATTGTGGCAGATTTGACGTTTTACTGTGAAAAGCTTAATGAGGGAAAACATGAATGCATCTTAGCCAAATGCAAGACTTTTTTTAAATAAAGCAAACTGTAGCGTTTGCTGAGAATGTTGGCAATGCCATTTTTAAGAAATTGCAGCAGCTGATAGACACCAAACAGAAATACGACATCTATTCATTCAAGATCTTTTTCAGCCTATTTTACGCGTCTAAATGAAATAACTCAGTTGTTTCGACACACTCTGTTGCGAACAGGTGGTTATTTAACTCCTAAACTAACCAGCACGCTTGCGATTGCATCACACTAATTTGCGTTTGGTGCTGGTGGGCAGCAAGCAGCCAGTTTGCCTCAGTAATTGTCGCCACGAGAAGTGAGACTGATGACAGACCGAATCACATCAGCGACGCTGCGAGCTCTACGACTTAAATAACGGGATCAAAGGTGCTAAAAACGCTCTGGGAACTGGCAACCCGAGCAACAGTCAACAGCGGGACCGTAATTACGAGTGACTGTTTTAGCGCCATCACCTCCATCATCATCTCATCCAGCGTGGCGCATGTTTAGACGGCCGGACCGCCATCCTCTGATGTCTCTTTGGTAGAGAGGCGATGAATGGAAAGACCAAAACCAACACCGGCTTGTATCAGTTGTGAGGGTGCGAGAGGAGTCGAGTCACATGATGTCACGCTGAATATTTTCAAGGCTCCACCCAAGCTGTTAGACAGTACCAGAGCATCCCCGTCCTCCTTACACATGGATGGATTTACATCATACTAGTTACTAACAGGAGAGCAGTCACTCCTGTTATGGAGGGATAACAGACGGTGCACAATACCTTCTTTCCCCAATAAGAAGTCCAGAAAGTGGTAGGTGTACGACACTCCCACTTTGGTCTCCACCTGAGGCCGCCGAAGGGTGGAGTAGATGTTGCCTGGACTTCGCCTCTCTTCTGCTTTCCTCAGCTTCGGGAGCCTACACCCCATATTTCTGGAAGAGACGACAGAGGAGATTCAAACATTTCCCCCTCAAAGAAAGAAATCTTCTTGTAAAATTAATCTAAATTTAAAAAGTAGTAACAGAACCTGAGAGTGAGCCGTGGAATCGATAAGTTTCTAAATATACAATGTGCATTAGCACTTCTAATAGAGTCTGTGAGAGTCACACAGAACGTTGTTGGAGGCTACATGTGCAAGCTTGGGCTTGGTGTAATAACGTGTCCAACTCTCCCACGTTGAAACCGCACACGTCGCGCACGGCAATAAGTGTGAAATATGAGGGGATCAGCCATTACCTGCTCGGTGGGCTGCGATACGGGCATCTCCTAATCAAATAAGGCTGATTGAGAGCGACATGTTTGATCAGAATGAATTAAAGCAGAAATGAGACTGATTTCCTGCCCTGTCAAGCAAAGTGACATGAGACTAGATAGAGCGAGAGAAGAGGAGAGGAGAGGAGAGGAGAGGAGAGGGGAGGAGAGGAGAGGAGAGGAGAGGAGAGGAGAGGAGAGGAGAGGAGAGGAGAAATATGAAACATGTTGTGTGAATGTGTGTGTTGGGCCAAGGCTTGCCTCAACGCACAGAGAAATCTGTGTTTTTTATCTGACTTTTCAGCTTGTGTAAGGACACGCTGATGCCCTCGAGAATCTGTGCCTGGAAAACCAATTTGAACCAAACTTGAAATTTCTGTTTGAAAAAAAAAAGAAAAGAATATTTCCTTCTGTTGAATTTTAACAGGCAATTTAACTCCAAAGCTCCGTGTTGCATATAAAAGATGAGGGACAAAAAAAGAGACAGATGATTGGCAAATGTAAAACAGAAGAATAACAAGGGGGAGGACATAGAGGGGGTGAATGGCAAGATAAAGGGGCGTGGCCAAACATCGTCAAGCTAATCTGATGTGACAGCGTTCGTACCCTCGAACCGTTGCCACAGATACGCCTAATATCACCGTCTGCCACGGTTTGTAAGAGGCACGCGGCGGAGGCTCGCATCTGCATCTGCGTACGTGCGCGCGCGCGTGCGTGCGTTCATATGTCTTCCCCAGAGGCAGGTCCATATCAGTATCTCTGTATCTGTTTGGGGAGCATGGAGAATGACACAGTGGCTCCCGACGGGCCAAGTGCACGGACATTAACTCGGCTAACGATCCTCACAGACTACATTAAGGCTGATGTAGGGAAACGTGTGTGCGCTCGGTGACTTACAGCTTTGATTGCACGTTACACGGATTTCAAAAGGTTACAAAGTTGCAAAAAAAAACCACGATAGAGAGCTCCACCTCGGCCATATTTCCTCTGCTCATGTGTCTCGTCACTGCACACTCAGTCATTTTTATTTCTGCAAAGAACAAGCAATTAAGAGGCATTATTCTTTCGATATGACGTGCTTCTTTAATAATGAGGACAAACAAGAAGCGATGGAGGGGAGAGAAAAAAAAGAAGTCAGTCAACCTTATTGCATCTCCTTGTATTGCCTCCTCTTCCTCGTTCCTCTTGACCTGCTGCTTCCCCTCTTCAACTCGCGCACCGACGGCTCTTTAAGCTTGTCGCTTTAATGATTTGCAAACCTCTCCACTTGTCTGACTCACGTCTTAATCACCCTTCTTTCTTCTCAGGCCCTCCACCGCCTCTGTCCACCATCTTTGATGAGGAACCCCCTCCCCGCGCTCGGTCAGCACAATGCTCTTGATTAGCCTGAGCATCAACTCCTGCTTCCGGCCTTGTGTGTCCACCTGATTGGGAGGCTTGCCGACCTTCCCTCTCTCGTCACCTTCCTGTTTTGACCTCATCAGTCACCTCATCCTTTCTTTTCCCAAACTTTTTCTCCTCTGATCCTCCTTCCACCCTCCATCTGAACGCTCCTCCTGGAATTTCTTTGGTGCGACGTCGTCTCATCCCCTCAGATCTGCCGCCCTCCAACCTCATCCTTCCCTCCATCCATCCCGTCCTCCCGTCTGGTCGCTCGATGAGTTTTTCGCAGCAGAATTGCTCCCCTGCAGAGCCTGTTAAGCCTCGTAAAACTATTACAAATTCTCCAGACAGACAAACAGACAGCTGAGAGAGCCCGGGGGTACGGCTAACTCAGAGGATGTCGCTCCACTCCCAAACATTTCCCCCTCCGGGGCTGTGCCTTAATGCGCCCTGTCTGCTGCGGGGACAAAGGTAGGTCACCGGTGGGGTTGCTTAGCAGGATTCATCTCGGGCTGGTTAGGGAAGAGGGGATTTGGGGAGGAGACGGAGGGGGTGATGTAAAGGAGGGGAGGAGGCCGGCCGGCTCCTCTGTCACGGAGACAAACAGCCCTCCGCCGCTGCCCCTCGTCTGTTTTCTCCCCCAAACAAGACTCTAATCTAATTTTCAGCCTTTTTCTATTGGAAAAAGATCTACATTTTAAAACAAATCACATTCATTCTTGGAGCCACTCCTCTCCATTCATAATGCATTATGCTAAACAGAACATCTCGGCAGCTCGCTGTTTTGCTGGTGGCGCTCGGTTCCGTTGCTCTCGATCTGAGGTGCGACTGGTTGGAGCCGTGGTCCCAACTAGCCCGCCGCCTCGCCGTTTGATCCGACATCTCATTATCCCTTTTATTGTATGCAGACAGCGCTGCTCCAAAAACAAAAGGCCTCGCCTGAACAGACGAAACCGTGTCTGCCAGGTTTAGACACAGATAAGTGTAATTGGACACAACACTCGAATGAGAACCCCCGAGGTTGGAGAGCGGGAGAAACTCCTCTGAGTTGAGGACTTGAGGCCTTTTTCTTTTTTTTTTTGCAACATGCGAGGCCTTTTTCTCTACATGTTGACTTCAAACAGAATCCCTCGCTTGCTGTCGCACAAACACACAGGCAGAAAAAAGGCCTTGACAGCAAAAAAACAGCCATTAAACGGGGAGAGACAGGAGAGAGAGAGACGCAGATAAAAGGAACGGGGGGGGAGAAAAAAAAGAGGGAGCGGAGTGAAAAGGGAGATAGACAGCGAGCAGCAGAGGGCTTCTCATTAGAGAATCTCTTGTAACGGAGAGTTTTGAAATGACAGCAGATTTACACGAGAGCATAATCCGTCTGCGTTATGCTACTGCTCTGCTACCTCCTGCGCCACACAAGGCTGGGCGAGGGGAGGGGGGGGGAGGTGGGTTAGGAGAGAGGGGAGGGGGTGCGTTTTGCTTTCCAAGAAGCAATACTCATCCAGAGAAGCGAGAGCGAGGCCACAGACGGACACAAGCTCGGGAAATATCCCTGTAAGTGGAGACAAATCCATCATGGAGACTCCCCCCTGAAAGGGAAACCGTTCACATCTTACTTTTTTTTTTTTAAACGTCTGAGCTGATGATTAAAAACAAACTGGGAAACTGTAAACCCGAGTCGTGAGAATGCTGCAGCGTGAACTGCTGTGATTCGCAGCAGTTTCATCAGAAACAGTTTTACTTCACAGCATCGTGAGATAAAGGACCAAGTGTTTTTGGGGTCACCACGAAATCGATATTTAATTCATTAACGCTAAACATTCGACTCTTTAAAGGAGAATCGGACCTCGACCTCCACATCATTTTTGCGATAATCCAATTTTTTATAGAGACTACTTAATTTAGTCATTTATTCTGTTCCAAAGTAGTGGCTCTCAGGCAGTGTTTTCTGGAATCATACAATGCGAGGGGGATGTGGACCATCAGAGGCCCAGGAAAATGTGGTTCAGTTGCGCATCGTGAACTCGCCGCGCCGTGCCCGCCTCGTTCTCTGTTCGAGGAACTCTCCGTCGTGCGATGTATTCAAGGAGGTCCGTGATCCCCACGATCGCGTCCCCGGCAGCGATACCGAGCTCTCTCCGCCGACGAGAAGAACGAGGAGTCCTGCAACAGATGGTTCGACTCCCACAGAGGCCTGATCTCCAACGTCTCCGAGCCAAGCTGGGATTACATGAAGAGGCAACATACGAAACCCGCAGAAAAAAAAAAAAAACGAAACAAAAAAACAACAACAACTGTGGCCGACTCTCCAAGATGCACAAGCGTACCTGGGAGGATTGAGGGCGTTTTGATAGGCAGGAGGCGAACACCGCCGAGAGGTCCACCACACACTCGGCTTTTTCTTTCTGTTTCCTGCAGCGTCCACGCAACGAATTCATGAGTACACAACAAAGCACTTGTTCTCCATGTGGTCACAGTTTACTTTATGCACAGTTTCAAAGGCAACATACCAGCACAAACTGTGCATAACACGAATATAGAAGTTTGTCCAAAAGTGAGTTTTTTAACCATTATAATTTTGTTTGTGCTGCTTTAAACTTAACTCAGGAAATACGACTACCATCGCTGTCTCATTTAGGAGGTATAATTGGCACACTTGTGAGTGGATGTGCACTACAAAGACAATTCATTCAAGTCTCGTTGGTCTGTAAACAGATTTGGAGTCAGTGTTTGATCTTTTTGTAGAAATAAGTTACAGTAAAAACACCAAACTGGAGGTTTTCCAATGACAAAAAATGACTTCCTGGGATCCCTCTAAGACACTCTGACTACAATATTTCGCTGAATGTCAAAATTTGAGGTGACAGACTGTCCTGGGGAGTGGGCTTCCCCTCCCACTGGGTTTGAGCTCCACTTAGCCTCCATCTAATGATTGGGTGTGTGTGCATGTGTGTGTGCGTGCGCTGAAGACCAGGGAAGGGCGACGGGGAGAAAGAAGAGAGGGAGGAGAAAGAACGAAGAAAGCAGGAAAGCAGAGAGAGACAAAGCAGCAGGATGGGAGCGTGTCAAGTTCCTGGAGGGAGGTGTGATTCCCCCAAGCAACAATGGAGTCACCTCAAACAGCGTTTTAATGAGGCTGCTTGGGGAGGATAAAAACAAATGATGACACTGATGTATTGGTTCCTTCTCACAGCTTCTCGCACTCTCTAATTCCTTCTGAAAAGAGCAGTTTATGAGGTTGGGCCTTGCTGTTCACATGGGTACTAAACCCTCGGTTTGACTCGTGAGAGGATCTCGGTTCTATCTGAGTAACAGGAACAACTTAAAGGTTCTCAGCCTGCTCGCAGGGTGATCAACTGGCTGTCACTCACCACTAACGCGGGCTTCTTCCAGCGCTTCCAAACAGCTTCACCGCTATACAGCGCGCAGCCAAACATAACCGTGTAACTAATTGATGCCCCGGTGCATTTTGTAGGCGCAGCCTTGCTTGAAATTGCATATTTCTGCCTTTTTTCTTTTCCCCCCTCTATGGTGCGTTCAAGCTCAACCGCAACACATACACTCAAGCGCTCCCACAACACGTGGCTGGCGCTGCCCGTTAACGGCGCTGGTTTAGTGAACGGGAAATGATACATGACAGGTCGCTTACGCACCAAATCTTTCTCACACTGACACACAGACGCGCGCGCGCACACACACAAACACACGCGCGCGCACACACCCCATCCCCTTCTCCCATCTGCGCTCGGCACATTTACTCCGTCACGCATATCTTGAGTTCACTTCAACCTGTGACAGTGAGCAGAGGGCTTATTCATTTCGTTCCGCCATGAATACAAATGGCACACAGCGTCACACAAATCAAAGGACGCGATGGATGTCTGAAGTGAGCGGATTCCTCACTGTCACCGATGTTTGAGGAAGGAAAATCGCTCCGGAACACTTCTTCACAACTGCCGATGAGACACGGAACACTAATGACACATTATCTATCTTTATAATTACATTTGAATTGCTTTGAAAGTTGTTTTCCCAGCTATAACACCTCAGACTCTGAGAAAAGTCTTTGCGCGGAAAGTGGCACTAAAAATGTGACGCGTAAAAAGAGGCTGGTTGCCCTTAGAAACGTGAGTGTCGTGTGAAGAAAAAAGCAAAACAACCGCTCATAAATTATAAAGTACGAATCGGTGAAACTCACCAGTCACGCCGATCGCAGGTCTGCACGAAGTGAACACGGCGCTCGCACCTGAGGCGGTCGACGCGTCTCCCTGCTCACCGTCGCGGCTGCGGCGGAACGAGACGCGCGGCGGCTCTGACAGCTACGGCGACCCAATGGGAGGACAACATGAGTCCTTCATTTGGAGAAGTACAGGCGACTGCGAGCTCACGATAAAGACTGCGCCTGCTCTGCCTCTCCGCCGTCCTGTCGGCAGCGTGTGCGTGTGCGCGCGGCGGAGAGAAAGAGGGCGGTTTATCTCAGCCTCCCTCTCCTGTTGTTCCCTCACACGCTGCTCAAGCGCTTTTTTTTGGGGAAAAGACACGTTTTTTCCTTTTTTTAAATTCAGGACTTAGAGAAACGGAGCTGAGAAAAGTAGCAGCACATTCATGCATGAATGGAGTAAAGTGGAAAGTATCAGAAATAAGCTTAGAATTGTGCCACATGTTCTATTTCCCCCCTTTAAAGTACTTTTTTAGTTCCTCTACTGAGTCCCATATATGAGGGTCTGCTATCAAGGTTATTAGGGGTTGGAAGTGTTTATGTCTTCTTTGGTGGATTCATATTTTATAAGGTGCAATCCAGACATATCCATAATTCAAACGTCTGAGAAGGGGGTGGGTGGGGCTGGTAGGTGGTCAAAAGCTGGACAGTGCACCCTGGGGAACCCAGTCACACCACCAGACTGTGACAAAAACAAAACGCTCTGTGACCGAGAGATGATGGGCTTGTTGCCAGGGAAGACAGGCAGTCCAACCCCGACTGAGACCCAGCAGCCGCTGTGACAGGCTTGACGGGGAGTGGCGGCGGTGGCGGTGGGCGCGATGCCGTCTGAGGCTCCGTACTGTGTCGCATCACCGTCACGTTTCCAGAAACACAAACGTAGTCAGAACTACTACTTTAGTAACATATTCCAACTTTATTTATTCAAAATATACAAAATCCTGAAACGTTCAACAAAATGTCGACAGTGCATCTTGAAGGCGCTCTGAACAAAGCTGACCAAGTCATCTGCACGCACGCAGGCCTCAAGGTCAGTGCTCGTAGAAAACTCCCTGAACTGGGCCAAAAACTGAAAGTAAAGTGATGTACACCACATACCAGGGTGAACCTTAACTCGAAATAACAAAAAACAACCTCAAACTTAAACTGTGTATACCAACAAAATGACTAAAATCTATCCAATCAATAACAAACAGTGAATACGTGAGCATTTTGCCTAAAACGATGGAATACAGAAGACTACTTTCAACCAAATCCCAAATATCAGTTAATTGGTGGAAGGCAAAGTTGATGCCGTGATTGTCCGAGAGCGAACCCCTGGAGCAGACAGACCAACGACCTGAACACCAGATGAGTAACATGAATGAGGGGAAGTGACAAAACTGCTTTTTGTCCACTGCGCCAACTGATGGTGGACAGATCAGACAGACACCAAAATAAGTGTTTGTTTGAAGCTATCAGACAAAGTTTCCCTATCTTGTGGTAGAAAAGTTAATGAAGGTTCCTATTCAGAGGAGCATTGAACATGAACTGGAGTTAACCAAGAATCCTCCCATTGCTGCACCCAGAGTGCAGCCATGGCATTGCAACAACATATACAGGTGGTGTTATTGTACAGAGAACCTTTGGAGAGGCTGACAATCCCAGCCAAACTATCATTAAAACAATTCAAAAAAGAAATATTAAAACATAAATGCACAAAAAAAGTGAGCTTAAAAGTCTATTCTTCTGTTTGCAGATAATTTACAAAAGTGAAACAAACAAAAAGTAAAGAGTGTGATCCCATGTGTCAGCTGGTATGGTGAGGGTGCTCTGCTGTCCCTCTGTGATTCTTACTGTGATCTTTGTGGGTTAAAAGCAGCTGACCACAGGTCAACCCTTCGCAATGGTGTTTAGAGTGGCTGGAAATAAACGGGTGAAGTTGATGGTGGAAAGCTCATGCAGTCTGGTGTTAAAATGGCTCTCAAAAACTGAAGGGAGGAAGAGAGGCCTTGGTCACTGGGACAGGTGGTCTGAGGTGGGATTGAGCTTCCAACCATCAAGGCATCATCTTGTTGCCATTTTGACTTGCAGGAGCTGCTGCAGCTTGTATGCAAGAGAGGAAGAACAGAAGACAACACTGAGACCTGCAAAGTTCAAATACACACCAAATATAAAATTACAAGCCAAAAGTTTGCTGTCTGATATTTCATGTGTAATTCTAGCAAACTAATAAGACAAACTATGATGAAACTACGATGCAAAAATCCGACAAGCTGATTCATTCAATGAAGGTGAGCATTGGGAATTACCTGGCCGGGGGCTCAGGAGCTGTGAACTACAGCACAGTCAACACAGTCTGGACTCCACAGTCCACAAAGTTCTGTCAACATAATGTAATGTTACAAACGAAGCCTGGTGAGAACATTCAAACATACTTGCCTCTCTCAAATAAATGAACAGATGTCGCAACACAAGGTCTGAAATTGCACTTTTGGCACCATGAACTTGAGAAAACGTGGGGCACACCTGGGCAACTGGCAACTCGTGGTGCAAACGCTGTCCCCATTCTTTGTGAAATGCAGGGCTGCGTCCAAATATTAAGGGTTATTAGGTTCACAGCTGAATTGTGTTATGAAGCAAGTTTCTTTCAACCACATTTAAAGCCAATTTCAGAAATCATTGAAGCTTTTTGTAAATTCCAAGGTTAAAAATATCAACTGCATGCATGTTGATTCATCAAACAAATTACAAACATGAAGGTATTTTTTTATTTCTTTGTCGCTAGAATCCTCAGATGGCCTTGTGGTAAAGGTGCTTTTTTGCAAAACAACCCTTTAGTAGTGACAGATACATGTTGGTGGCCCTCCAAATGATCAAGGTTGCCCAAACTTTATGTAGCATATGTTTCAGGTCAATACAGGTGAGACTATGCCATCTAGTGGCAAGCATGTGCACTTCAGTTTGAAGACGAATTCAGGACACAATAAAGGCCATTATATACAGAGGATTAAGTGTTATACGATTAAAAAAAACAAAAAAAAACTCTTGGAACAGTGACAATATTGCAACCAATTGCCAAGCAAGTGTTTCGTGTGGCTTCAAAGTTCAACTGAACTGACATCTACTCTTATCACCTGATTGACAGGTTGTGTCCTCTGGTCCGCCATCCAGGGAGGTGGGATATACTGCATGTTGTGGGGGGGGGGAACAGGGGGGACTGTCAAACAAGAGGGCAACAAACAAACCCAGGCTCGCTTCTTAAGCGGGGGAGGGGGGAGGGGGATTGTAGCATAAGCAGTGGGCAGATTTAAGGCTTTCATCTTCTATGTGGGAACATATGCGCAGTAACTGGGAGACCCTGCGTGGGATGCTACTCGTGATTTAGTCACATAGGCATATGCAAGCATATGTACCTGGTAGGCGTAGGGGTTCTGAGCGTAGTTCACTGGCATCTGTGGGATCATGACCCCTCCAAAGTTGTTGTAAGAGTATGGCTGCGAATAAGTACGATACCAAGTGTCAAACCATTAAATGGACACATTTTTTTACATTGAAATCTTTGGTAATTTGAAAGCTTGAAGCATCTTCTGAAAGACACAGTGCCAGTTACCTGACTGTATGGGTTGCCTCCATTGATAATGGGTGGAGGTTGCGCCACACCTGCACCCACGGGAGAGCAACAATTGCAGTAGAAGTACTGTGGTTGGCTCACCCAAGGGTTTGGGCCAACCATGCGAGTGGGGAAGGGCCCTGAAGGTGAAAAAAGTAATGCACTCCATAACAAATAAAGCTCATTCAATAACACTTCGTATTTGTGCTGCAAAACAAAATGAACATCTTCAAGAAATGGAGATACATACGAGAGTTCCTGTCTTTCATGATAGCAGGGCCCAGCTTGAGTTTCCGGCCCCTGAAACTAATCTGTTGCTATATGAGAAATAAACAGAGGAAAGTCACTCTGTTATAAAAGCATTTGATGAAACAAAGTTTCTGGACAGACTTCCACTTACCTCAATGATTGATTGAATGTTGACTTCGTCACTGAAGTACACAAATCCATAACTAGAAAAAAAAGATCAATATCCTGTAGTGATCACTTGTTTGCTATAAACAGGCACAAACACCTGTCTCAGAAGGACAACTCACCCTTTGCAGATGCCACCACGGTACGTAATGATTTTCACTTCCTTAACAGAACCATATCTTGCAAAGAAGTCCCGCATTTCATTTTCATCAATCTGAAAAACAAACACATTTTTTAAAGAAATCTGCTTTTCTGCTTTGTTCAGTCTTATTTATGGTTAATACAAATCATCAAAGAAGCAGGACCACTGTATAGAAAGCAGCCACACTTGTATGTGAATATCTATAATGATAGACACTGCCGAGACTGTTCCTTTATATTTCATGATCATTGCTGAGGAAAGCCAACTGGTCTCCAGCTCACCTTCATGTCAATCCCACCCACAAAGAGGGCATTGGGTGTGAGCTTGCCCTCAGGAAGGATGTAGCCGTTGGACAGCTTCAAGGAGGGGAGAGTCTGGTTGGTGCTTCTGGACTTGTTGATGTTGTCCTTGGGAAGAACAAAAGAACAATTGTGAGCTACTTCTTTTCACTTGCCGGATATAAAGATATCAATCCTCAAACTCTCTCCTACCAACCAACGTTTGAAAAAGATCCCTCAGAATAAACAGGATTCCCTAAATGGGTTACGATATTTGACCAAAGTGCATGAGGTGAACTTGAATTCGCTCCCTGCAGTAGAAGCCACATTGTGGCAGCCATTGTTGTGAGGCCTGATCATTTAAGAGACAATTGAACGTTTAACGCTACTTACTGAGAATTTGCAGACACATGCACATATATCATCAGCTCTGTGCCAAAACAGAAGCTTGTGAGGCTTACAATTGAAAAACAGAAAATTAAAAACTGTTAAATATAGGTATTCCCGCTAAAACAGCAAACCAACAAGCAAAGCTGTTGTGCTACACAAAAGCGACTCAATCCGCGAAAAAAACTAGCATGTAAGCCCCGGAGGTAACATACTCAAGAATGTTGATACTGGTGTCGAACTGATGTTCAAGGT
>JAUESF010000051.1:7594356-7606264 GCA_032274765.1 Malacoctenus tetranemus
TAGGAGGTCTGGGAGGAGAGAAGAATCGATGGACAGACGCAGCGAGACAACTAGAGATAAGGTACAATACAAGATAGGACCACCGGTAAATCATTCTTTCTTTAATCACTCATAATTCGCTGTCCACTAATAATGATATTGATGTTTTTCTTTTCTAGATACACAAATCTGACAGGTGACATACTCCTCTCCTCTGGCATTGTGTCCTACCTGGGGGCGTTCACAGTAGACTACCGTGTGGAGTGCCAGGAGCAGTGGCACATCCTGTGCCAGGAGAAGAAGGTGCCCTGCTCTGAGGACTTCACCCTCAGCAGCACTCTGGGGAACCAGGTGTCCATCAGAGCCTGGCAGATTGCAGGGCTGCCCGTGGACTCTTTCTCCACTGACAATGGGATCGTCGTGTTTAACTCCCGGCGGTGGCCACTCATGATTGATCCTCAAGGTCAAGCCAACAAATGGATCAAGAACATGGAGAAAGCCAACAAGCTTGCTGTCATCAAGCTGTCGGACGGGAACTATGTGAGGATCTTGGAGAACTGCATCCAGTTTGGGACTCCGGTCCTTTTGGAAAACGTCGGTGAGGAACTCGATCCGGTACTCGAGCCCGTGTTGCTGAAGCAGACCTTTAAACAGCAGGGGGTGGAATACATGAAAATCGGAGAGAATATCGTGGAATATTCCAAAGACTTTTTGTTCTACATGACCACCGGGCTGAGAAACCCACACTACCTCCCTGAAGTGGCCGTGAAAGTCTGCCTGCTGAATTTCATGATCACGCCACAGGGCCTGCAGGACCAGCTTCTGGGGCTCGTGGCAGCCAAAGAGAAACCTCAGCTGGAGGAGAAGAAGAACCAGCTGATCCTGGAGAGCGCTGCCAACAACAAGCAGCTGAAGGAGATCGAGGATAAGATCCTAGAAGTTCTCTCGTCCTCTGAGGGGAACATCCTGGAGGACGAGTCTGCAATCAAGATCTTGTCATCCTCCAAACTTTTGTCGGAGGAGATCTCTGAGAAACAAAAAATCGCCAGCGTGACTGAGAAGGAGATTGACGACACTCGTATGGGCTACCGCCCCGTCGCCGAACACTCCTCCATCCTGTTTTTCTGTATCTCAGAACTGGCCAACATCGAGCCTATGTACCAGTACTCCCTCACCTGGTTCATCAACCTCTACCTTCATTCCATCTCTGAGAGTGTGAAAAGTGATAATGTGACACAAAGAATCCACAACATCATGGCGCACTTCACCCTCAGCATCTATAGCAACGTGTGCCGCTCGCTCTTTGAGAAGGACAAGCTGCTCTTCTCCCTCCTGCTGACTGTCGGCATCATGCAAGAGAAGAACCTCGTCGACGATCAAGTCTGGCGATTTTTCCTGACTGGCGGCATCGCGCTGGATAACCCTCATCCCAACCCGGCTCCAGAGTGGCTGTCTGACAAATCTTGGTCGGAGATTGTCAGGGCTTCCAGCCTGCCAAACCTAAAGGGCTTCTTTGAACACGTCCAGGCGAATGTCTCCAAATGGAAGAATCTGTACGATTCGGGAAAGCCTCACAAGGACCAGCTGCCTGACGTGTGGAGGGAGCTCTCAGGACTGGATCGCATGGTCGTAATCAGGTGCTTCAGGCCGGATAAATTAGTTCCAGCGGTGCAGGACTTCATTGTGGACAACATGGGACAGGCGTACATCGAGCCACCGACCTTTGACTTGGCAGGGAGCTACAAAGACTCCAACTGCTGTTCTCCCCTCATCTTTGTGTTGTCGCCAGGATCCGATCCAACTGCAGGTGATGCATCAACAAAAAGCTCATCGTTTAAACTCAGAATAATGACTTGTTTGGGGAATCAGAAGAAGTGATTCAGGTGATTTTGATTTTGAATGAATGGTTGAAATTTGACGGTGTGCCCGCAGGTCTGCTGAAGTTTGCCGATGACCTGAAAATGGGGGGCAGCAAGACCCAAACCATCTCCCTTGGTCAAGGACAAGGACCCATAGCAGCTCAGATGATCGACAAAGCCATCAAGGAGGGCACCTGGGTGGTCCTACAGAACTGCCACTTGGCCACCAGCTGGATGCCAACTTTGGAAAGGATCTGCGAAGAGACCATCATTCCAGAGAACACACACCCGAGATTCAGGTAACACACTACATTTTGGCTAAAGGTCTGCTTTCTAGAATAACATGGTGATTTAAAAAATGTTGTGCTCCTCTGAATAGATTGTGGTTAACCAGCTACCCATCGGACAAGTTCCCAGTCAGCATCCTGCAGAATGGTCTGAAGATGACCAATGAGCCTCCGAAGGGAATCAGAGCCAACCTGCTGCGCTCCTACTTGAGTCACCCCATCTCTGACCCCGAGTTTTTTGGCGGCTCCAAAAAGCAGCTCATCTGGCAGAAGCTGCTGTTCGGCCTCACCTTCTTCCACGCTCTGGTGCAGGAGAGGAGGAACTTTGGACCTCTGGGTGAGAAACACATGAAACTGTGTCTCCTGTTTGATTTGATCCTTGTGAGATTTTTAATGAGCTTTAATTGTTTTCCCTAACATGAACCTCATCCAGGATGGAATATCCCCTATGAGTTCAATGAGTCTGATCTGAGAATCAGTATGAGACAGATCCAGATGTTCCTGGACGAGTACGATGAAGTTCCCCTGGAGGCTCTCACTTATCTCACAGGTGAAAGCTGTTTCGCTGTTCACTCAGCAGAGCCAGCCCTTTATTCCACTTCCATCACTCTCTTCTTTTTTTCCTCCCAGGTGAATGTAACTACGGCGGCCGGGTAACAGATGACAAAGACAGACGTCTGCTCTTGTCACTCCTGTCCATCTTCTATAGCTGGGAGCTCATAGGGCAGGACTGTTACCACCTGTGTGAGGGAGATCTGTATTATGTTCCTGCTCATGGCCCCTATGAGGTACCGTCAGAGCTCTGGCCAATCATTAATAATGCCTCTCTGTGAGCTCGCCATTTCCGTCATTATCTAGCAGCTGTCTTTCTTAGACCATAATGACTCCAGCAAATACAGGCTTACATTTGAAAAGAGAGGCCCAGAGGAGGACTAATTGTTGTAATCGCAGTGTATTATTTGTCTGAATAGAATCCAACATTGAGGACAGTGTTGAATAGCAGCATTAAAATTAATCTGTAATCACCAAGTATTACATATAAAGATGCATTTATTTCCTTTTCCTTTCCCAGACGTATGTCCAATACATCCGAAGCCTGCCGATATGTGCCGATCCTTGTGTATTTGGCCTTCATAGCAACGCTGACATCACCAAGGACAATCAGGAGACCAATCAGCTCCTGGACGGAGTACTGCTGACTCTGCCCAGGCAGTCGGGCGGCGGGGCGAAGTCTCCCCAGGTTTGTATCGCCTGACTCACTCCCCGCAATAATTACATGTTAGGCTTATCACATCCCCCGAGGAAAGTGCTTATGAACTCTGCTGTCCTTCTACTCTCATAAAATGCGTCAAGCTTTGTGCCGCTGCGTTGTAGGAAGTCGTGGATGAGCTCGCAGAGGACATCTTGCTGAAGCTACCGGCAAACTTTGACATACAAATGGTGATGGATCAGTACCCTGTAATGTATGAAGAGTCCATGAACACTGTATTGAGGCAGGAAGTCATTCGATTTAACAGGTAAACAACTTAAGACATCACACAGTTTAGACAGGTAACAGATAAGTTCAGGTTTTTATGTTTAACTCCTCTGAACTCTTTGTACACGCAGCCCTTCGTTTGCCCTCATCACTCTTATCTCCTGTCAGACTCACAGATGTGGTGCGTGTCAGCCTGGTGAACATCCGCAAGGCTTTGAAGGGTCAGATTGTCATGTCCTCTGAACTGGAGAACGTTTTCAACAGCATGCTGGTGGGAAAGGTGCCCGCGATGTGGGCCGCCAAATCGTATCCCTCCCTTAAGCCGATGGGGAGCTACGTGACTGATCTCTTGGCCAGGCTACAATTCCTGCAAGTAAGAATTAGTATTGTTTGGGTCGCCGCGACCTTGAGTATATTTAAAACGAGACTGCCAAGATTTATCTTTTGCATATCAAGTAGTTTGCAGTCATAAGGTGATCCCAATGAACAGGATTATCTTTGCTTTGAATACGCGGCAGCAAAAAATGAGCAGTTCTAACATCACGTTCAACTAACTTATGATCATGCCTGTTTAAAATTGACTTTAATACACTGATCGCTTTGCATATGCTTGATTTCCTTGCCAGAGCTGGATAGAGAACGGCCCGCCTACAGTCTTCTGGCTCTCGGGATTTTATTTCACCCAATCCTTTCTCACTGGCGTGTCTCAGAATTTCGCCAGGAAGTACACCATCCCCATCGACTACATCGGCTTTGAATTTGAGGTATGAAGGTTGTTTTTTTCCTGCTTCCTGCTTTTGGCAACTTTAGCCGAAACAATTAAATGACTTATACTCATAGCATTATTTTTTTTCCAGGTGACCAAAGCAGAGAACGACATTGACGAGAAGCCAGAGGACGGCGCTTACGTCAAGGGTCTGTACATGGAGGGGGCGCGCTGGGACAGGCACAGCATGGTGATCGGAGAATCCCTCCCGAAGATCCTCTTTGACTCTCTGCCCATCATCAAGCTGAGACCAGGAGAAATGTCCAAGTTCAAACATGAGGACATCTACGTTTGTCCCGTTTACAAGACCAGTGCGCGACGAGGAACACTGTCCACCACCGGACACTCCACCAACTACGTCCTGTCCATCGAGCTGCCCTCTGACAAGCCACAGAAACACTGGGTTAACCGGGGGGTCGCCTGCCTCTGCCAGCTGGATGACTAAGAACCAGAGTGAACTGTTAGTCTATACAACTATTGTATCTGCCAAAGAGACACTTGTTTGCAAGAAAAAACTTTTCCTGTTAAATGTTTCTCCAATAAATCTTTAAGTTTCATTCTCCAAGACTGTAGTTCATATAAATTGTCTCCTGACACCTTCACATTGGATGATATTAACAGCAACATGAGGTGATACAAATAGTTTCACTTCGATGCACTTTAAAGTTTTTTTTCCTGTTTTTTTTAGAGAAGTTGGTGTTTTCTACTTGATAAGAAACATCAACAAAATGTGTAAATATTCAGGACTAAATTTCTGTCAGTATATGATTGAATCTTTCGCTTCTTTTGGTCGTGGATAGTTTTGTATAGCGTTGTCATTTCTGTGCCCATTCGAAAGCCTCCACAGTGAACACAGTAAACTTGAGCATAAAGTTCAATTGAAGCCGGGAGAGTCTGCAAACAGCGGTGTGTTTGAACACAAGAGGGCAGCAGACACAAACTAGGATTCCACTTGCATCCCTCTCATGACCACACAGCCACTGGGGCTTACACTGTTGAAAGCTATTTAATATCACCTGTTCACTCAGGCTGTTATTTCACAGCTTTTACAGAACTAAGTTCATTTTTTCAAGGTAACATCAAGCAACAAATTACTTCTGTAAAGGTTAAGATCCAAAAATAGAGCAGAGGAAAGGCAAAACCAGAGATCTTTGAATATTGTGATAAGAGATTATTTCTCCTCTTGGGTGAAGTGAGAAGCAAATATGAGCCTCACTGCACTTTGACTGAGTTCTTGCCTGGAGCAAGACAGCATTTTTTTCCATCCTGACAAGCAGGTTTATGGGTTCATCGCCAAATTATTGTTCTGAGATTCAGCACAGGGATATAGTTCCATACATCACAACACAGGACAGAGCACATCACCACTGAGCATCTACAGGATCGACGTGCCTTTTTTCCTGGAATGACTGTTTACTGTGAAATCTTAATAGTTTCATTTGACATCTTTGACCCCATAAGTTTAGGCCTGATGGCTGGTGAGCGGCGCTGCCCAGCTGTATTTATGTCAGCGTTGCTCCATGTTCTCCGGAGTCAGCACTTGTGGCTTTGAACGTAACTCATTCACCATCTCAATTCAGCTGCGGCACCACCCCCCACTTTAGATCGCAGGGCGCATAAAATATCGCGGCCCTAAATCTATATATCATAAAACGCAGCTGATGGAAGTTCCTCTTTCAAATGCTCCCAACTTAAGTGGGGATGTGTGTTCAGTAATGGTGGGAGTCGCTCTCCGTCAACTTCCCCCTGCAACTGACCTCAGACAAGCAAAACCTGGTCAGGAAGGTGTTGAGAGACTCTGCAGGACAGCAGGAGACTGAGTGCTCCAACGTCAAGCCAAACTATCTCACCACCTCAGGCCTCGGCTTTAACTGAACCTGCAAGTTTCTTAGTAAAAGTCTGGTGGGGAGGAAGATAAAGAAAGTTTTCCCTAATTAATTTCCTCAAACTTAACTGTCAAAACATCAATGCTGATGATGCTTCTATGATTTTAATCACGACCATCAGGAATCCTGCTTCAGTCCTCGCAGCAGCAACAGCGTTCAGCGTTTGGTTTGGTCATGATGGCATTAAAGCAGAGCCGATAATGAAAGGGAAGACTCCTCTGTCCCCTCAGATAAGGTTCTCCTCAATGATTAACTCCGTAACGCCACATTTTATTACCGAGCAGGAACCAACTTTCAGCACATAAATCACGCAGCGCGCTGGTTCGGAGCTCGTGAATGTTACACTGACCTTGATTCGTGCAAAAAATGAAGTCAACAGTCCAAGTCATTTGGGCTATTTAGAGCCCGTTGTTTGTCCTGCTGAGTCAAAGGAGCATTGAAGCCCAGGGGGGTGTGGCCACCGGTCTATCTGCGTGACCTCGCCACACCTTCGCTTTCATACCGGGAAATTGATAAAAGTTTCTTAATCGCATTTCATTGGAAGGAGGAAAGTGAACTCACTCATCTCGTTTGGCATTTACCCTTGAGGAAGTCCTCCTGGTGCTTGAGTCATGCAGCGCAATGTCATTACGACCGAGAATCAAACAATACAATCCAACTACATTAGTGGATTGGCTCATTAAGCAAAGAACGTGGACCGTGGCAGCATGGGCTGCACATTCAGCCTGCATTCAGCCCCCTGATCAAATTTAGTGCAACACGACAATAAGTGATGGCTGCAGAGGCATGTGTGGGTATTACTCATCGGTTCTTCACCACTGAGCATTTTTCAACTGAATCATTGTGCTCATCTATCACATCATTCTGCAGAAAAAACAAAACAAATGGTTTGCTAATTTTTCTACTTTGGCGGTGACCATGCAGTGACGAAGCAGCTTTGCAGAGCTTTAATATTTCCATTGTACGTTATCTCAGCAATGATGGCTTAACATCTGGAATGTATTAAGATGCACATCTCCAAGCTTGTATTGCATGAAGCTTAAATCTGTAAGTAAACAATAGGTACTTCTAGTTTAACAGAACACCAGTCTGTTTCCCCACCCAGACACTCATCAGTTCTTTTTATTTTGTCTTATATATATGGGCTTTTTTTTTAATTCTGCACTTTGAGTTACACCTGAATAGTATGAAAAGTACTATGCCAATCAAGCCTGACTGAACCTTTTGTAGGATTCTCATTATTGCAAAAGATTTACAAGTCAGACCTGAGTGATTTCAACAGGAAGTGTGACTCATTTCACTTTGCAGCAACACAAGTCTGGACAACTTTATTGAAAGTTGTGACTCTGAGTGACTCATGTGCTCACGTGAATCCTGCATTCATTACATTTCAAAAGTAAAAGGCTTTTTTGATAATATCCATATTCACTTTAGACTTTTTTTGCTTGGGCTGTTTATTTGTTGTGTAGAGATATTGATATAGTGTTGGTGTTTGGGACCACTGCGCCCCGACACCCTCCAAATGCCACTCAGAGCCCTTGAATCCGCCCCTGATAAAACCATCAGCCAGAGGTCATTTGCTGTCAAGTGGCACGAGAAGAAACGGCTCGTGCATGCTTCGTTTTCGCAACAGGGAACAGAAAAACGCAACCACCCACCGCCCAACCATGTGCAACAACAGAGACGGTAGCCGCTCGCTGCTGTGTATAACGTGGGGGCAGACTGCTGGTAAAACACAAACATTGTTCGGGTTTACATAATTCTGTGGTGCGATGTAATGAGGATTTACACGGCCGCCGAGGAGGAGTAGGAGGAGGTGGTGGAGGAGGAGGAGTAGGAGGAGGAGGAGCACACACGCACTGGTCGCTTAATTTCCTTAACGCAAGCGCACACCCGGCAGACGCGGAGATGTGAGGGGGTGTCGGCGGCGAAGGAGTGGAAGGTGTGTCGGCTACTGTTGTCGCGAACAGCTGCCTCGCTCTCCTCTCCTGTCGCCTCCCCCTCGTCGCACAGACAGCGTGTGTTCGAGAGACAGAGAGAGAGAGAAAGAGAGAGAGAGAAAGAGAAAGAGGGAGAGAGAGAGAGGCGAAGTTTCCTTCGCTCTTGACGCGCGCTCGGTCGCGCATCGCTCACACCACGCGATGGCACGTCCGCGTCCGCGTGCAGCGCCGTTGCCTCGCGTGCTCAGCCGTCTTCGCGAGTAGTGAGAATTTCTCTCTCTCTCTCTCTCTCTATCAACTAAAGTGTCTCCGCGCCATGGCTGAATTCGGGGGCAACAAGAGCGCCGTCGGTCCACCGGTTGCTGGCTGGAAACCCGCGTCGGGAGGAGCCGGAACGAGCCTGGAGGCGCACCGAGAGGAGCCCGTGTCAAACGGCAACTGTAGCGTGTCAGACACCGTCAGGAGGGTCCAGAGCGAGTCCGGCTGCGAGTCCCCGACGTGGGAGAGCCCGGGTTCAGACGCAGCCTCCAAAGCCATTCCTCGACGCAGCAGTCTGATCAAGGTAGGCCGTGACTTCCATCAGTGGAACCACAGCGAATCTCCTGCAACACAGACCTGGATAAGATCTGATCCAAAACAATCATGCAAACTGTTGCAGGTCCAGACTAGTCTCCTTAAAGCTGAGGTGAACCTGCCGCTAAGCACGGTGGGATTTGGTTATGTAAATCACCTGAGGTGAATCCAAACACACCTGCTGGACAGGCTCCAGGTGACAAATACTGACAGGACCACGTGACACCCCTTAACTGAAGTGTGCCATCCACACAGGAAGTGGTGACATGTCACAAACCTGCACCCCCCCCCACTCCCCCCTTCAGACACAGCTGGATGAGAACCAAGCTGCATCCCTGGAAATAGACAGTTTGCTCGTTGTGACACTGCCTTCTGTCAGCTCCCCCCCCACCCCCCCACCCCACCCATCTGTGTCAGGCAGAAGAATCAGTCACCTCAGCTTACCTCGCGTGGCGGGCTGAGCTGTTGTTGAGGAAATGTGGAGCGGGAGCGCTTGCCTTACATCAGGCCAGGCAATGTCACATTGGGGATGACAGCGAGGTTTTGTCACGCGCCTGCCAAGAATCGTCTTTCCAGGAACCGGCGACGAATCAAACGGCTGCTGGAGGTTTCAAACGCTTTTCGACTGGCGTGCAAATTAGGTTTCGCGTCTCCCAGAATACAGCAGCCGGCGTCACCTAATGGCAGCCTATAGTCGGAGGACAGGAGGAACTAATAAATGAAATCAGCAGCCCATAGCCTTCGAGTAGGAGCAATTAGATTCACTCCGCCACAGTTAAAGACCCCCCCCCCACCATCCCTGTCCAATTAACCCCCACCACCCACGCTCAGCTTTGCTTACATGTGCTCTGAGTTCATGTGAATAAATCACCTGACAATAACATCTCACTTATGCACAATTTGTGTTGTTTTCACTTTGTCTGACGCGGCGTGTGAAGTATTGCCATATCAATAACGCCCGGTCAATAACTCATCCACTGACTTATTCCTTTTATGGTTCCAGCCTCAAGGCATGTGGGAGGTCTTGTATTGATCGTTAGCCTCTCCTCCACCGTCTCCAGCAGTCCTGCGCGCAATGGCACAGTTATTCGAACGTGGCATCATCTGTGTGTGTGTGTGTGTGTGTGTGTGTGTGCGTGTGCGTGATTGCCTCCACCTCGCCCCGAGAGGAAGGCAGTCTGTTGGCCAATTTCCTCTCAGAGTTCATGTCGCAATATTGCTATTAAGTCATGAGCAGTTGGTGATGACAAGTCGCCGCCCCCCTCCCCTCTTGTTTTTTTTGTGCTGAACCACACAGACAGACAAATGTTTCTCACCTTCCCGCCCACACGCAGGCGCTCTCTTGTCTTTCGACTCTCGCTTTTCCACAGTGCAGCCTGTCCTGGGAAGGAGGATTTCTTTTTTTAAAGCAACCTTGTTTTGCCTGAAGTTTGGCAGCCCGAGCTGGGTGGGAAACGGTGTTAAATGTCTCGCGGCGCTGCATCGGTGGCGCCTGGAACACCGCGCCATGTTTGATGTACGACATCCAACGTTTCCTGAACATCACTCCCACTGCGGTCGCACACCCCCCACCCCCCTCCTCGCTTTAAAGAGTGGTGATGTAGGACAGCGTGGGAAAACACACTGCACGCTTCGCATGCTCCTCTTGTGTCGAGGCAGACATTAGCATGCCTGGGTGATGTGATGTTGGGTTTGATTTATTGTTCAGTGGGCACATTTAGCCAGGAATGTGTAGCGTCCAATGAGCGGCCTCGCACGGCAGCCCTCCTGCATTTGTGCTTTCACCATAAACTGGGCCTGTGCTTCGAATCATAAACAGGACTTAAATGGATGGAGCTCAGTCTGCGAACCCAGGAGTTGTAAATCTGTCTGTCAACATGGCGCTAAGTTGCTCTATTTGTTGGAGTGTCCCTGTAACTAAACTCAGGATCCGACACAATGGGATTCTGGTTGGTATGCATGTAGATAAACAGGAAACATGACATTCCTCAGTGATTTCAGCAGGAGTCGGGATTTATGTCCGTGTGTGTGTGTGTGTGTGTGCGCGCGCGCGTGTGTATGTGTGTGTGTGTGTGTGTGTTGATCCCAGCAGAGAATTGAGATGAACTGTGATTGTGTTTCATCAGTAAGCGCTCCGTGCCGCCCTCTCCTTCACTCCGTCCCGCTCTCGTCTGCATGAAATAAATACAGAATTAGGCGGCCGCTCCGTTCTCTCAAGTTCAACGCCGATAGCCATCAGGTACTCGATTTTCCATTCCGTCTGGTGGTATGTTGCTTTTTAAGGACACACACACAGAAACACAAACAGACACACTTGCACAGGCCTGCCTTCTAGTAAAACTCAGCGCAGGATAACAGATATGTGCTCTCCTGTTTCCCTGTCCCTCCTGCCAACATGTACTGTAAAACACTAACAGATTACCTCGTTTATTCTGTCAGTGCTTGTGTACACGTGGCAGGAAACCACATAATGCAAGTGATACTTCTCTCTGTGAAGAATACTGCAATACTTCCCCGAAGTGGAATACTTTCACATTGTACCAGACATCCTCTCAGTCATGATATTTGAATGTCTGTCCATTCATGGGGGATTTATACTCTACTTTACAGAGTTAGCTTATCTCAACACAAGCACGAAGGAGAGAGTGGTTCTTAAACCTCATTACATGGAAGCGACATGAATTTTCCTCCACATCATAAATGATACGCGACATTATTGTTTTATGCTTTAATTTATGTGAGTAATGGGTGTGTACGCGGCCCTATTTTGGGTGTCAGTGTGGAGGGAGCAGCGTTAGCCAGAGGCGTTAGCACACAGCTGGAGAGGAGAATGGTTGTTGAGGCAGAGCAGCCCTCAACTCCCGCGGTTCAAATCAACATCCTTCGTCTGCCTCAAAGCACTTTAGACTGCATGAACAAGGCCCAGTGCAGCCCAGGCACTGGCTCGGCCTCCTGGCTGATGGTGATGGAGCGACTGCTTTGAGCGGCGGGCTGAGCTGACGACTGATGCACACTCTCTACGTGTGTATTCTCTGCATTTCTAACATGTGAGTTCCCCCTTGCATGTTTGTGTGTTTGTGTGTGTGTGTGTGTGTGTGTGTGTGTGTGTGTGTGTGTGTGTGTGTGTGTGTGTGTGTGTGT
>JAUESF010000051.1:7633806-7643954 GCA_032274765.1 Malacoctenus tetranemus
TCTGTTTTATTTTAAGGAGTGTTTTGCTGCCACCTAGAGGACTAGAGTGTTAATCACCATAGAAATGTGTTTAAAAAAAGGCTTTATACGAAGATGCACGTTGACAGTGTGTGTTTGACTGTGTAGGAAAGACGAGCATTGACTGTGTGTGCGTGTGTGTGTGTGTGTGTGTGTTACCGTGTCTTGTTCATCAGGTCGGCCCCCCTCGTTTTGTAGTAGTCCAGATTCTGCTGGAACTGGTAGTTGACGGGTCGGGGGTTGTTCTGCAAGAGAACGGGAGCCTCGTCAACAACTTCAGACAACATATTTAGAAAGAGAACAGCCCATGCACGACCAACGTAAACAAGCGCATCCGTGCGTTTCTGACTCAGTATTTGTGAGCAACACGCCTCCGTTCTGTCGCCCTCCCTCCCTGTTATTAGGGGTGAAGCCCCCCCCCCCAAGGTGTTAATATGAAGCGGACGCGGTGCGACGTGGCCGTCCACCGCGGGGCAGCGCTGTCATGTCGGATCAGCGCTTTGCCGGAGCTCCGTCCCAGGAGAGTGGCGGACAGCAGGGTGGGTGAGTGGAGGAGTTTGGGCGTGCAGGTCAGTGAATCCGGAGGAGAGGATAATTCGTACTGGGACACCGAGGCGTTTGGCCGAGGTCACCGGATAACCAGCCGCTGTCAGATTTAACTCGTCAGAGAGAATAAAAGCCAACATCAACCTGCTGCATGTGAGGAGCAGTCAGAGTAACAGGGCCTCTGATGGAGGGAGGGAACGTACGAGCGCCTCAGGAAACACCGACTCGTCTTCCATCAGGTTTCTTTTAAATCAAGAGCTGAAAAACACAGTTTGACATTCTCGCAAAGAACAACCGTTTACGTGCATCACAAAGAAGCTCCCACATTTCACCAGTTTGCTCCGTTTTCACTCTCAAAGCTTTTTAAATGGTCTCTAAGAGATCAGTGCAAGAGGAAATGAAAGCAGATGAGTTCAGTGAGTTCAGGTTCGTTGGCAATTTTGCAGACCGAAAGCAGAGAAACAAAATGCTTTTAGGAGACCGTGACATTTTATTCCTGATCCATTAATGGCTGAATGTTGCAGGTTAAAGGGATATTTCACATGATTCTTGTGCACCGACTTATTTACTGCACGTCTGCTCCAGTGATCCCATCTGTGTGTCTGGCGCTTGTATGAATGGCTTTGAACTCACAGCTGCAACAAGCCGAGAGTGAGTGACGAAAAAACAGTGCTGCTAAATTTAACGTCACTGTCACACCTCAGCACTTTTTCCACAGCGTGATCGTCGCACTGCACGTTTTCAGGCTGTGCTGCAAGACTTGAAGAAGACCCACTGGGGGGAAGAGAGTATGTGTGTGTGTGTGTGTTTCTGTTGCTTGCTAGTGTTTCACTTCTGCAAATCTTTTATTTCCTGTTTAAGAAAAAGAAGCAATCCTCCTGTTCGTGTGTCTCGCTTGTCCTCAACAGTGATTGCTGAATTAAAGATGCAGCAGCAGACAGTTAGCAGCTCTCCGAGCTCTCGTCCCTCCTCTCATTTTCATTTCATCGTTCCTCCTGTTTTTTCTTCCCCCCCTCAACTTGTGGCTGCTTAGGCCTAATGGGAAGTGCTCAGTATGTCGCAGCTGGACTTGCAGGAGGCGTGAGGATCAACGCGCAAACCTCACTTAACTCCGTCACCGACGAGGCCGCGACACAAACACAGATAATGTATTTCCCCAATTAATTATGCGGAGTGCAACGGTAACTTACTTTGGGATCCCGGAGGAAGAGAGCCTTCTGCAGCAGAGCGTTAATGTCTCCGATAGAAGGGTAGTGCATTAGCAGGCCCAGGCAGGTCTGGAAGTTATTAGCAATGACTGCAAAAGGAAAAAAAGGGGGGGGGGATGAAATGAACACCTTTGTGTTTCACTTTGAAGCATTAAGCAGGTACAGAGAGCCAGGAGCCGCGGTGCAGGACTGGCGTCCTTCAGGACCATCATCAGACAACGCTGAGCTGCAGAGAAAGCTCACTACAAGGAAGGGAAAGATGCTTTCTGACAGTTTTAACTACAGCTCCTCTTAACGGCATGAACATCTCCTGTATTCCACTTGAAGCATTATGACTCCATCTGGTTAAATGAACCATAGAGTGAATCACATTCTTCCAGTTAAGTGTGTCTCATCAGATTTCATGCTACAAAGGCAAACACATGCTGGAATATGGGAGTAAGAAAACGGGAGTGTACGAGCATCTCGGATGTAGAGCAGCATGGCCACGAAGATGTAGTCCACCAGGTCCAGGGTGATGCTGTCCGCAAACAGGGCGTCCCAAACCACCAGCAGGTCCTGCAGAGGGAATTCGCGGCCAAACAGCAGACGAACCCAGCGTCTAGAGACAGAGAAGGGGGGGAGGAGGAGGGGGAGGGAGGGGAGAGGATGGGAGAGGGACGGCGTTGGAGCGCGGCTGATGGACCAGACGACCGGCAGTGGAGCAGAAGGAGAAGACACTGACATGCCGTAGATTTGCGGGGCGATCTCCAGCCGGTTGAGGTGCATGTGCAGCTCCGTGTCGTGCTTCTTCACCAGCTGGTCCTGGATGCGGTTGACTTTGGTAACTATGGCAACAGAGGGACCCGAGTCCTGGGGCCTCGCGAATGGGATGCTGGTCAACATCTCCTCTTTCCCCTGGGGAGGCGGATTATTACACCAGCAGCACATCATTGTATAAACATCAGCGTGCAGCATCTGTGGCAGGCTGACACCATAACGTCGTTTCGGCTCAATTGGAACAAATTTTCTGTCGAAATTTCGCAGGCGTGGACGTCGAGATTTTGACGACATCAAGCTATTTTTCAATACAGTTCCAATAACGTCTCTCCGAGTGATTAGCTTCCTTTACTGCTGCGATGATTGCAAGTGGCAGACTTCCATTTCCATGCCGGGCTTAAATTGCCTACCTGAGCGCGAGGGGATTCATAAGAAACAATGCAGCATGGAATCCAATTTTATCTCACTGCCTCACTGTTTGCTGTCCTGCTCCTGCAGCCACGGCAGAGCAGGATTAAGTTAGTGCTGACACAAAACGCTGCCTAATGCTGCTGCTGGTTCACACGGGGGGATAAAAAACCAACAAATGTAAAGACACTGGGTGGGTCGGTGATACCAGCACAGAACACACATCAGGTTCAATCAGGTGTGACTGATTTGAACACTGAAGATCTGCTTTAGTTTCAATTTTTTTTGTATTTTTTGACTATTGAGAACAACAAAAGCAACAATAAATTGAGAAAAATAATAATTAATACAGTCTTTTTGTTTCATGACAGCATGAGTAGCCGACACTGTGTCACGCTGCAGCATCGTTTCACCCCGGGAGTCGCTCTTCTCGTCACACTGACCTTCCTCACTTCCCGCTCGTAGCTGGAGAACCACGGCTCGGCCGTCTCCATCAGCTGTGAGAACATGGCGCTGCAGGCCGGAGACGCAGTCACAGAGGTGAGATTCAATCCCAGCGTGTCACACAATGTCTGAGTGTAAGGGTTTACTCACTAGGCATCATGCTCGAGGTACACGGGGTTCAACAGACACTTCATCTCCTCACTGTGAAAGACGGGAACAGAAGAAAGAGCCTTCATGTTGGAGGTGAACACACCTGTTGCTGACGCAGCTGGCAGCCTGTTAATGGGGACCAAACGGTTAACCAAATTCCTGGTGAGGACAGGACTGACCTGGGGCTGGCCGTCTCGCTGGCGTGCTGGAAGGCTTGATGGTCACAGTGCAGCACAAACACAATGGGAGCCAGCAGCTCGTGCATCCCCTGCAGGGGGGACGAAGAGGAGGAGGAGGAGGGGGGGAGACAGAGGTCGAGAGAGAGAGAGAGAGAGGAAGATGTTAAAGGGCAGCGAGAGAGAGGGAGAAAATATGGTTCATTTGTGGTCAGTCTTTGCTTAATACTGATGCACGAGGTTTCTAATCCGTGGTGACAGGTTTAATTTAGATATTGTTAGCCACTGCCCGGCCACGCGTCACTTCCAGTTTGCGAGGAAGATGCCGCACTGGCCGTCTATTCATTCACCAGCACCTGTTACGAACACCAACAATGATCAGGCTACGTTCTGTTCCTCTGTCTGCATCACCTGCGATCTGTGGCGTCACCTCGCGCAAACGCATCGACATGCGAGCCCAGATCAGCGAGGTCACCGGTCTTTATAAACCTCCAGAACAGGCCTCCTGGACCATGTGCGGCCGTACCTGTTTATACAGTAACTGTTCATTTTCTCTGGCATAACAGAAGAGGATGTCGGTCAGCTTGGTCCTCACGTCCTCGTCCTGGAAGTAACGGATCTCAGGGAATCTGAAGGAAAGAGAACACAGAGCCTGGGTTGAGTTTTCACGCAGTGAGACAGGAAACGAGCTGAGTGACAGAGATACTTACGTTCTCAACACGTCCTGCTTGATCATCCCCTTCAGCTCTTTATCCTGGAAGAACTTGTTCCAAAGACTCTGGACAGGACAGGAGGAAAACACAGTGAGGAGTCCACTTTTGAAATGATAAACCATGAAGTTCTTTAGTTGAACAAATCAATGGTCTGTGTTTCTCTTTAAAGTGTGTCAATCAACAATTAACATGCAAATCATATTACTGATCGACAATATGGTGAAATTAATGTGAATTTTGAGAAGCAATTTATTCCAACTTGTGACCAGCTTCAACTGACACACTGATAATTTTAGCCATTGTGTTGCGTTCATCAGTATCTGCTGACTTTCACTTACGATTGTTTGGAATTAATTGCTCTCTAAAAATCACATCAGCATATTGACACTTTATTAACCCACCTAAATACTTTATGGACACATTTTGCACGTTTTTCCTTCCCTCCTTCCTCACAACTGCTGCATGTGTGAAAATACTGTGTGACATGATGACCGTCTTCACTGCTTCTAACTCAGGAGTCTGAGTTTGATATTCGAGCTTTAAGTGAAGCTTCAGTAATCGCTGGATAAACATCTGTGAGCGTCCTGACTGCTGCGTGTCACTGTAATCGGATTACAGCAGGACCTGGACCAGCCGGAGCGTCTGAACACGGAGGGCTTCATCACCTCTGAACTGATTAGCTGAAACCTTTTCATAAATACTGAATCCTTCATTTATCTGCAGACACATTTTTACAGCTTCCTGGCTGTGCCGACCAGCTGTTTGCAGACTATAAAAAGTCCATTCATTTGACTTCATTAACAAGAAGCAAACCAGGTGAAAGCAACATCGTCTTCCTCTGTAATTAGCTCTAGATTTAACAGTCAACTTTAGAAAAAACACCAGGAAAAAATGTAAAAAGTTAAACAAATTATAACATTGGTGATTTTGTCAAGATACTCTAATAAAACTCAACTAACCAAATCAAATTCTAATGACACACTGTAGGAGAGAGTGAATTACAACAGATCTTAGATGTAAACAAACTTCCTGACTGATGAAGCTGATCTAAAACAGCCTGACCACCTCAGTAGCACGTTCACACTCACCCCTTCGTCCTGGGACAGCGGGTTGTTGACCACCAGGTCCTGCTGGCTCGCAGCCTTTCGAGGGTTCGTGATGTGCTGCAGAGAATGTGCAGAGAAGTGATACGATAAACACTGCAGCTCTGAAAAAGCAGCACAAAACTGTGCAAAACGTGGACACAGGTTCACAATTCATCTGTGAGTCTGAGGGGAGAAGTTGTGGGCTCTGGCCACAGAGGGGCGCTCTCACCGTCTCCTTGATCTTTTCATACTGGGCCCGCAGCTCCTTGGTCTTGTTGATCCACTGGCCCTTATCCTCCGGAAGAGCCTCCAGATACAACTGCGGACACGCAGAGAGCACAGATTACCTCATCTTTTAATGTGGAGAGTCACAAACGTGCAGGAAAGTGGCTTTTCCAAAATTCAACTCAAGGCTGCAATTTCCTCCTCGACAAAAAAAAAGAAAAAGGTGTCGGAAGCTGCCAGGACGGCACTCTTTTCCGTGGCCGGGAAACTGCCAAAGCCCCGCTTTAATCAAAGTCGATGGGAGTTGCTGGATCCATTTGGCAGTCACCTTCCAGCAGACGCTCCGAAAGCGGCTGCTCCTCAGTCGGCCGTTGATGCCCGCCTGCCGGATCCTGGCCAGGTAATTACTGTTGAGGAACAAGTCGTCCCATTCTTTCCTGCACAGAGGAGGGAGGGAGGAGAGGGAGGAGAGGGAGAGGACGGGAGGGGAGGAGAGGTAGAGGACGAGATTTATGAGCGTCTCCACCCAAAAACGGGCACGGCGTTTCATCTTATGTGTCATCCAGTAGGTGAGAAGCGATGCGAAGCTTTAGAGTGCATGATGGGGCCTCAAAGGAAAACAGAGGAGGGAAGACTCACCTGTAAGAGAGGAAGGTCGACTGGGCGTAAGCGCTGCTGTCCAGAGAGCCTCCTGATGAAACACACAACCACAAGGTGGAGACGTAAACCACACTGACTCAGGAGTAGATTCAGAGCTTGTGAGCATCCATCAATGTTGGAAATAGAACTTTAAGCTAAAACAATCACAAACTTCATGTTTTTATGTGTTTGGAAGTCCAATCAGTTGTTTTAAGGCTTTTTTATGCGTCTCAGTTTTTTGAAGGCCGAGCAGGAGGTACGAGGAGGAGGAGGAGGAGGAAGAGCGACGGCAGGAAGCGAAGCATCATCCTCCTCTGCCTCCTTATTGGCAGTAATAAGTCTAATTTGGCCTGCAGGTGAACACGCGCTGAAGTCAGAGAGCTGTCGATCAACATTAGCAGCAGGAGTGGATCACTCCACGGGGACGCTCAGGATGAATATTCATCAGTTCCACAACAAGCCAGCCCCCGACATCACCCACCCCCCCCCTCACCATCACGCCCCCCGCCCCCCCGCACGCGCAGATGTAAACAGAAAAACACCCTGAGCCCGCGGGGCGTCGCTCGCCACGTCTGTGACTCACTGGAGTTTGTTTTCATGAACTTCTGCTTTTCACGACTGAATCATTAACTCTCGACTTCATCTAATCGCTGTGGGATCCTGCGAGGATGTCCGTCACTGGACCAGTGGATGCAAGTAGTTTTTTTGAAACCGTCTCACGTCTGGTTGTTTGAACAACCATAAAGAAAACCGGAGTAAAAGCACATGCATGATAAAGTTCAGTTGAACAAAAATCTGTCAGAGTGCTGACGTACTGCTGCGATTCTTGTTGAAATTGTGGAGCGGATCGATGCCCGTCTCCTGCTGCTCGTCAGTCTGCAGCGGGTGACGGGTCTCAAAATTGGGGTGCTGCATGGCCGCGACCCAGCGGGACCTGGAGGGCGAGACGGCGAAGCAGAAAGTTGAACAGCGAGTCGACAAGTTAGCCTTTCGTGTCTTTAAATACAGGCAGTAGGACGGCTCTTTTGGTATTTGTTGCTATCCAACACATGACCCATAAACTCCCAGAAATACAAGTGACATAACCTCATCGATTTCTTTCAGATACATCCCCCCCCCCATGATTATGTCATTCTCCCTGACTTTTCTTGTGCAGGGATTCTGCCCTCTGTCTGACCGTTGACCTCTGACCTTTATGATGCAGCAGCGTGCACAAACAAACATCACCCTCCCCCTCCCCCATCCCCCCTCCCACATCCGACAAGTTGCATCTCTGCACTTACCGTCACAGCCGAGCGATTCTCCTCAATCAAGCCTCAGAAGAAGAAGGTTCCTGCCAGAGGAGAGGAGAGAAGAATAAAAATTTTAACACCTTCGCCATAAAAACAAGGCTGTTAAAGGGTCAGGAAATATCGGCGCAATAAAAGTCAGCAGAATACAGGCGCGGGAGACGGAAATAAAGGCGTGGCTCGATAAAGAAATGTCAGGCGGAGGGCTATAGAAGCCTCATACGGCTTCAGACCCAATTAAGGTGCGACAATTAAGGAAGAAGACGGTATAAAATACGCCACTTTATTCCTAGATTAGTATTTTGCATGGAGCCGAGCCATCGGAGTCAGCGCACAAAACGGCCGTGAGTGTCAGACTCAAACGCCGCTCATAAACTCAGGAGCGGACGGGTCGCCCCCCCCCCTCGTACGCTGCGGCGTTCAAAAAGAAGGAGGCTCCGGTGCAGGAGAGACTCCTGTTGCCTTCATCGCAACTTCACAGCGCAACATAAAAACACTGACAGTGATTGCAGGCGCTGAAGAATGGCTGAAATTAACATCAAGCACTTGAGCTGCCTGACGCTCCTGCGTGCCCGCCGTGATATATTGAACATAACTAGCGGAGCTAATGAGGTCATTAAGTAGGCAAATTATTGCATTAATTAAATATTCCGATGTCAACAGACTCGTCTTCACGGAGAGGAGAGAGAGAGAGAGAGGCTGCGGTTTGTGGAAGCGATGGAGGGAAATACAGTTGAAAGGAATAAATAAAAACAAAGCTGGCCTTCGTGAATGTGGATACTGTAGGTGGAGCGAGACGCGGGTGCTAATCACAGCATCAAGCTGAGAGACAAGAAGACAAGCCAGCTCAGCCTCTGACAAAAGGAGGTCAATAAAGAAACGACGTAAAGTGAGTGATAGTAAAGACAACACGCGGTCATAAATACACATGTTCAACACGCCACAACACAGACTCTGTTCTGCTGTTATCAGGTTTTTTTCCTCATCCAGTTGAAACTCGACATCTGAACAGGATTACCGGCTGCTTCACTGAGCCAAACTGCAAACATACTGCATAATGTCAGCAGCCTGCTTTTTTTTCCTCCCTCCGAGCAGTGTGAAACAACACAACTGGAGCACGTCGTGCATCCGATCCACAAGGCGACCGAGAAAGGAAAGGACACCGAACACCAGGTTAACGTCACGTTAAACAGGTAAATAAAAAAAGAGAAACGAGGCCGATGATTCACTAAATTCGCCAATAAGACCCCGACCAGGTAAGACCGGAGCCAACGCTCGGCTGCCAAGCTGAGGGGAGTTTTAACTTCCTGCGCGAGACGATCTGGGTTAACCAGCTCCACTTCCATTCTTCATCCGGCTTGGGATTATTCCTCCAGTTTATGAATATGGTTAGCCTGATACACGGGCCTGCGAGCAGCCGCTCGCCTGCGCCGTATCCTTCCACTTTATTAATTGTGGAAATAACACAACAAAGGCATCTCTTAAACCTATTAACCATCTGAATGAAACCCTGCTCCATGAATTAGCTACACATGCCGTCGAAATAGAAATTATTTTATATGCATAATGTATGTGGCTGTTTTCTTGGGAAACATCTGTTCTTCCCGGAGACTAATGCTCTCCTTAAGTCAGTGGGGGGTTTTCTCCCTCCTCTCATAAAAAGGACATTATCCCACTGAATAATCGGAACTAATCCCCAACTATAGTGGGGAAAACTGCGGAATACTGTGAATAAGTATCTCCAATAATAGCCCGATTTCTCAGCGTTACTTTAGAAGATTGGCATGAAAGATTTAAAGTCTCCTGAGTGGATACAAATATAAACAATGATCATCTCCGCGCGGAATGTTAATTCATTCTTTGTCTGACAAAAAAAGTTGTCCTTTCACGAGGTGTCAAAAGATATTTCGAGGAGCACATTTCCCTGCAGACGCGTTCAGTGCTTTGTCCCGTCGTTCCAAAAATAAAAAACGACAGTGTAAAAGTTTCCGACGGGGCCCCGCTGCTCATCACTCACTGCTCCTTGTTCTTTGAAGAGGCCTGCTGCCTCTGTGTGCGCGTGCTTTTGTGAGCAAGTGAAAGATGATGCGGCGAGATGACCGGGGGGCCTTCTCTTGCCCCCCCCCCTCCCCTCCTCCTCCGTTCAGCCTTTAGCTGCTTTCATTTCTGCTTCCCGCGGTCGAACGAAGAGTGACGTCCCAACTTTGCCACATCATAATCAAGGCAAATTAGCTTCTGCATAATTCAATCTACAGCACCTGGAGACACCTCAATAATTCAAAACACGAATCTTTCATGAAATAATCAAATCAATACATAATGAAATGCATAAATAAAACAGCAGACAAATAACAGCGAGTCCATCTGTTCTGAGGGAGAAACTGTGTTCCTGGGATTCGCTGGGAAAAAGCCCGAGAAGCTCAAAGTGAAGCCGTGACGCCACCTGAAAACACGTTTCTCAGGACTTCCACTATTTTCTTTTTAACAT
>JAUESF010000051.1:7658250-7675814 GCA_032274765.1 Malacoctenus tetranemus
GTGTGTGTGTGTGTGTGTGTGTGTGTGTGTGTGTGTGTGTGTGTGTGTGTGTGTGTGTGTGTGTGTGTTGTACCTGGGAAAGGGGACACTCCTTGGCCAGGGAGCTCTGGTTCATGTCCTTGAGAAGCTCCTTCAGAGCGTTCCTCACCGTGGAGTGACTCCACTGCTCGGCTGGCAGGTCCTCCAGTTTGGGACAGCTAGATAAGAACGACAGGAGGAGCAGGACGGAACTGAAGTCTCTCAACAGATGACACAGTGAAGGAGGTTATTCCAGCACGCTGCTGCTGCACTTTCAGGTTTCGTGACTTCACATAATGCGCAGCTTCCCTCGGACTTTATGAGGCTATTGTCACAGGCTCAGAATTACTTCATGTGGCATCTAAACTCAGCCATAAAGTTACCTTATAAAAGGAACGCTCCACATACACTTTATCATGTACTAGTCTGACACGTTCACACACACATAGCTGCTGAAATTCACAACATTTTCAAAGAAACTCATCAAAACATGTGACTTTTTTCAAACGCCACGAGTACGAGTGGTTCATGTTTGATTTGGATTCGGCTGCTTTGCTTTCAGAGTTCTTGGTTTTGGCACATGTGGTGTCACTGTCACACAGCCGTGACGTACCGGGACACTTGAACAGAATGGCGCCATGATTAGTGCCCATCTCGACACCTGTGCCTCCGCAATAAATCCGAATGTCTTCTGTGAAGAGGCAGTCATCAACTGCCTCTTTTCTGTTATAAAGGAGTAAATGAGTCTTGAGTTGAAGAGTGTGCACACCTACAGATAATTTAGAGCCCTTTGACGCTCCACAAAGCGACCGAGGAGCCGAGCTCGCCTGCTCGTACACTGATGGCGGCGGCGCTTCCTCCCCGTACCTGTGCAGCTGTATTTTGAGGGTGATTACATGGTGGACGTCCTGCAGCATGTCGGCCACCGTTGCGTCGGGGGCGTCGGTCACACAGGACAGAGGCACTGGGTTCCACCTGCCCACCTGGATCAGGCCTGGAAACACCAAACGAGGAAGTATGAGTGAAGAAAAGCCTGGAGATACGTCTGCCCCCCCCCGACGCGCCTCTTCGCTGTCACGCACCTTTGGCCTGTGCGGCGGAGCTGTGCGAGTACCCCAGCGTCAGCAGGGCCATCTCGATCAGCTGGTTGAACAGCAGATCTCTCTTGACCAACACGAACTCGGCGTGCTCCTCTCTCCTCTCGCCCTCCAGGGGGATTTCCTTGTGCTCCACCACACAGAACACCGGCAGCAGGCTCCCTGCAGACACAGAGGAATCAGACACTGTGGGATTTGGCGATGCAGTCGCAGCTGGGGTGTTTGTTTTTTTCAGCTTATAAAGTGATTAATTTCAATTTTAAATCTTTTGTCACACTGAATAACTACGATTGTGTTTCTGAGTTTTTAAGCTTCCGGTTCTCCACATAAAAGATTCAGAAGAACATCTCCAATAGCAGCGTCTCCTCCTCCTATTCAACAACAACTATAATCACTCAATGATTTACTTTTGAACATTTGCAGAGCAGCTGAAATGAAGCTTTTGAAAGGAACACGAGTCGGTCCTTTCCGTTCAATCTCCCCCGTCCTGCTGCTTCCTCTTACCTCTGCTGTGCCAGCTCTTGCCCTGTGGCCTCGCCGTGGCAGGTTTCTGCGCCAGACAGGGGGTCTTGCCCACGGGACTCCCCTGCCTGCTCCTGTCCTGGTTCGAAGGTCCCATCTCCAGTTGTTCGAGGCGAGCCAGCTTGGCAGGAGGGGGCCGGGGGTCTACGACGAGGTCACTGCCCTCCGCTTTCTTGATTCCATTACACAGTGGATCCATCTGTGGGCTCACACTGCGTCAGACAGACACATCGACACGTTAAAATGAACTGTACAAGGCGATCCAACAGAAAATTCCTCTTTGGATCTTGAACCAACGTTGAATGGCTTCTTGTTAGCACCTAAAAAACAATAACTTTTGTTGTGTTAGAAGAGTTTAAGGTGGCCAGCAGAGCATTTAAGGTGGCTCAGTGGTTCTGATCTCTAATAATGTGACGTTACATTTATTCTAAAGTAACTTGCTGGTCACTAGACTACACGTGAAAGTGAATGACAGCTGTCAGACATTTATTGTTGTGGTCAAGTGATCTAAAAATTCCCCAAAAGCAGAACGTGAAGGCATCATATCGCTCCAATCCGATGGATATCCGGGGCAGTAGTGACGATGACCTTCACGGGCGAAGAGGGATTTGGACAACCTCTTTAAATCCATGGAAAGTCCGCTGGTCGCCACAGTGCAGCTCCCCCATAGGAACCACGCTGTCATCTCGGAGCGCGCCGCTGGGAGCGACAGCGCCTCGCTTGGTGTTGTATTTTTTCTAAGCAGCCAAACGAGCGCTAATTGTCCCGCGTTTGATTCCGCTGAAGTTTGATGGAAGAGGGGGACCAACCTGTGCGTGCACGACCCGCTCTCATACATCAGCAGCCCATTCCCGCAGACCGCGGCTGGATCCACGCGTGTCGCTCGCTTCCATGGAGCTCCGGGAACCGACTCGCGTCTCGCCGGCTCGTGCCCCGAGCTCCGCCGCGTCCCTCGTCTCTCACGCGGATCGCTCCTTTACCATCGGAATGATGTTTACTGCCCGCGTAGTTTGGGTCTCTGTCCTCTCCTGGCTTTTCCCGACAGCGCTTCGCTTCCCGGTGCGACGGAGTCGAAGTGGGGGGCGGGGGGGGGAGCAAAAAAAAAATTGGCCTCAGCGCAAGTTGTGAGCGACCTCCCATCCAGAGCCCCGGCACATGCTGCTGGTGGGGGATCAGGCTGTGCTGAGAACAATGCACAGCGCGCAGCTCCGGGAGTGTGTTTCCTACATTAGTCTCCGCCGCTGACTCCAGGACAGCAGTTGTTGGTTACACTTCAAAGCGCAGAGCGCACAAGGAGAGAGAGAGAGGGGGGAGAGCGAGAGAGAGAGAAAGAGAGAGAGAGAGAGGGACCGGGAGGGAGAGACCCCCACACACACACACCGTCTGAAAAATACACGGACCCAGCTGCATTAACATATGGTGTAATAATGAATTCACTAGCGCGCTCCGTAAATGTATTAAATGTGACAATTGCGCATAAATCTATTTATTATGTTCTCCCGCATGCTGTGCACGCACTTATTATTGTCTTTAGGGTCTTGGAGCTCTCCATGGTAACAAAGTGGAACAGGAGAAGGTTAAAGTGGCTGCCTGATAATAACTTTTGAACAACGACGCTGTGTTGTCACAAACTAGACTCGGTCCTTTTTAGTCCAGGCTGCACAACAACTACCTCGTAATAGTAGAAGTGCAGTAATACTGACGGCACAGTATATGAAACACCCTTTGGTGCAGTATAGTATTGTACAATTCTCAATAATATATAATAACTTTTATAGGCTAAACACTGTCACATTAAATAATAAATAAAGAAATAAAGGAAATAAAGTGTAGAGATTGTTACTTTTGCAGTGTGCAGTTGCTAGAAATTAAAGACAGTCATATCTCACTTATTGTGGTTTTAGGCACTAAAATGAAGAGCAGTCATAAACTTTACCACATTCAAAGCTGGACCACCAGAATAATGTAAAAAAAAACAAAAAACTAAAGGTAAAAGGCGGCCAAAATGAAGCAAAAAAAGACATGAAAGGGACACCGTCCTCTTGTACCTTGAATCCAAACCAACTGCTCTTCTGTCCTGTCCGCAGCAGCTCAGCCAAGCATCAGCAGACCTTCTCCCATGCGGCCCGCTGCAGACGAGACGCTGCCCAGTTCTGAGGCTGCAGCCTCCAAACGCTGCCTGAAACCTCCCCAGTGAAGGTAGCACAAAACAGCGAGTGGTGCGTGTGTGTATGTGTGCGTGTGTGTGTGTGTTTGTGCAGTGTGTAAGAGAAAAAGAGGCGAAGAGTCAAAAATACCCTTCAGTCGGACTGATAAGATCCAAAGACTTGCCCTGTGAAATGCTACACCGCTGTGGCTCCCAGGTCCGTCCTCGCCACAGCAGTGGGGCTGGCTGGATGTTGTGCAGTGGCAGCGTGTATGTTTGGGGAGAGGGAGTGTGCTCTACTACTTTTGACTAATTAAACAAAGTGAATTAGCTATCTCCCCAGCCAGAACGAGTCATGGCTGGTTACACATCATTCATCGTGACTAATTCAGAGAGAGAGATGTCACTCAGCTGGGTGAAAGTGGGGTTGTGTGTGTCTGTGTGTGTCTGTGCGTGCATCTCATGGGTGTGTTGCTGTTTAACTTGCCTGCTTATGTCTTTCAGTGTGATCTGCATCTATTTAGTCCGTGCATGTGTCTTTAAGTTGTGTGTTTTTCCCCCCCTACATGATCCCATTTCTCTGCCTCTGTCACCCTCTGCTCCACTATTTTATCACTGGCTTGATGTGTCGTCAATGAGGCTGGCATGCTAAATGATAATTAAGACCATTACACGCTCACAGAGCATGCTACCAGTGCAGCACACGGCTCCCTCAATCGGAGCCTCATCTCAGGGGACACCCTACTACTCACACAGTCGTGTATCTCTCCAAATTAGGTTAGATTTTCATTCCACCTCATTCGCCATGGATGTGATGTGGTTATTATAAACTCATGATATGGTTAGTGAGCCTGCTGCCGTTAGATGGGTGGAGGCACGATGGTTGTGCGTTAAAGGGGAAATGGATTGCCAGCGCTCAGTGCTGCATGGCTGTGGCGTTGTTTTTTTCCCCTTGCTCACGCACACTCTGTGATCTGAAGTGTGTTTGCACACAAATGCTCGCAGTCCGACGCAAACGATGCAAATGATACAAAGAGACTTACGGATGCAAGCATGGGAGCGTTTACGCTTCAAAACAGTCGGGGCTTTAAAACCCTTTTTGCACATGTTCTCTCTCCACTTTTTCGCTTAAATCATTCACTCAATCGCTCCTGGTTTACTCTCAAATTCAAGAGACTTCTTTGTCTTTCCTGCTCTCAGAAAACGAGCTGCCCAAATATAACATCCATCCATTCATTCTTCTTCAACCTTCTCCAACTGACAGCGATGGATGGGGCTGCTGCGAGCTCACACTGGACAGAGTCGGGGTCCATGCTGGACATGTCACCAGCCTGTCACAGACAATCCTGAGTTTTCACTCACTTTTTTTTGCAGTGGTACAGTTTCTCTGTAAGTAATTACTACGATCGCCCTGTTAATTATAAGTACAAGTATGTAAAGTCTTGCGTAATGATCTTCAAATGGTCTCCGTGCAATAAATACCTCAGATGTACAATCTGATCATCTGATGCGACCTACAACTGGTGTAACGCTGCACCAGTACATCAGTTTTTTTACACCCTGATAATAGTGTAGAGTTACACACAAGGCGTCCTATACAGGGGCCACGTTTAGGCTCAAACAGGTCAATTGTCTTCACAACAAAGCTGTGTGATTTCAAATGCACGGCTCCTACAAGGACTGCAACATATTGGTACTTTTAACTTACTTTTTCTTTTTTTTCTCCCCCCAACACTACGGTTCGCCGTATCTCCCATCTAAAACATCTTAACCCAGAAACCTCACCCCACAAATATATTACATGTCCAAACAATAATCTTATCGCTTGACATTGTGCCAGAATTTGGCCGGGAGGCAGCTGCCTCTCCTCAGGTTTCCTCCCGATCTGGGGTGCGGACGTGCCTCTCAGCCGGCAAACGGATATCAAATGCTGGTTAGCGGGAACGTAGCCCCGGGTGAAGGTGGGTTTTGATGTTTGTGTGTGCGGAATCAGAAGACTCCCGCTCGACAAAGGAGGTTCCAATTCAGGGGCTTCCAGGTTACTGATGAGATTGTGAGCTCGGGATCAGATGCGAGATGCTGCCCTCCTTACCTATTTGATCGAAAAAAAAATTGATGGGCGAGGTTTGTGTGTGGAGAATGGAAACGAGAAGATTGTGAGCTTTTGTTTGAGATAAGGACGACAAGGGGAGGGCACAAAAAAAGAAAAAAAAAACAAGCACTGAACTGGAGGGGGGCATGTGGGGTTCGCTGTGTCTTGTGATGCTCCTATAATTAGCTGCAATAAGGAGGTCCCGTGAGTGACAGCAACAGTATGACTGTATGCGAATGTGGCTTTGTGTACATTGCACATAAATAAACCCGCCACTGTAAGGGAGTGTGTGTGTGGAATGAACTCTGCATCTGTGAGGAGGCACGCTCACTCAGCATACAGCACCCGGGGGCATCGTAAAAAGCATGAAGTTAAAATGTTGGCATAGCGCTGCCTTTTGCAATGCAGCATGGGAGTCTTAAGCCGAGACGCTATTCTGTATATTAAAGAGGCACGAGACCACATCTGAGTTTAACTCTGGCTTCTTCTTCTGTTTCTTAAACACCGAGAGACGGCGAAGAAATGGCTGTGGACTAAAGCTGACCAATGTAAGCACGACTCAGGTGCATGAAAATTATTCCTACAGCACAGGAGATTTAATATATGTATGAATGGTGCCGCAGGAGGGTTTTAATACCAACATTTTTTTTTTGTATTTAGGCCAGCAGTTGTGGATGCTAAAGCAGGATTTACAACAGTGCTTTTTAGCGCTCTCTAGCGGTGATATGAAGCATCGATCGGGCTATAATGAAATATAACAGGAGTGTGGAGCAGTGTCGAGCTGTAGTATACTCTGTGTGTTTTTATATATATTATTTCCACTCCATGAGAAGGTCAAGATATTGTTTCATCATATTGCAAAATAAAAGCTGCTGCTGTGCTGGTTCACATTAGACTGGAGATGAAGAGGGATTAAGAAGAAGGAAGCTAAAGTACACAATACAGAGTAACAGCAAAACATTCTGCGCTTGAAGCATTTACAGTCAATCGTGTCAATTCGGAGCCTGAATTTAAACTGATTTTGAACACACAGGGTTAATAACATCCAACATTGATCCAAACCAAAAAGAAATGAGTTGACAAAAAAATCAACATTAAGGGAACTATTTTAGAGATAAACACATTTTGCATCCTAATCACCACCACAGTGAATGATTGATTGATAAATGAATGTGACTCAGCCTTAATCAGGATGATGAGAATCTAATCTATGCCGGTTTAATGGCAACACAAGCAAAAAAAAAAAACAGCCTCACTTTGACTCAACTGCCACTTTGCCATCAACTTAACTGTGACTTGCACGCACACGCACACACACACTCCGTTTGGCGCAGCGATCGGGATTAAATGATGCATTAAGTATTTAATTACCCAGGTGAAGCATCGCTGTGCGTTGGCTGTCTGCTTTAATTTCATTAGCTGACATGTTTATGGAAGTATCTCCCTGTGCTTAGCTGCACAGCGCCTCACCTCCAGGACATGATTCACACACGCCTTTATGTGCATCCCGAACGTGTGTTTAGTGATACTTGTGCAGTTTGCGTGATGTTAGCAAATGATGTATGATTCACGGCAGCGAGCCTCCGAGCACCTGATGACTCCACTTTGTCCAGATAACGTGAACGTTGTGGGAAAAAAAAGGGAAAAAAAGGAGCTGCCTGACTTTCTGTGGAGGGCTGTGGGTGGGAGGCTCAGCACTCGACTTTCAGTGTTTAGTCCCGAACTGTGGCGTCGCCGGTAATGGGATTGACCTAGAATTGTGTCAGGTCGTGTTGGTTATGGTTTGTTTGCAGATGTGTTGGATTTGTGAGGGAAGTTTGGGGATTTTTTTTCAGCTTAGCTTGAGGTGTCTTGAAGTTGCAGCACGCAGGTCGAAAAGAGACGAACTGGGTGAAAGTGTTTTAGGTTAGAATCAGCACGGAGATGTTAGAGGACAATGTGTGGGATAAGAAAAATAGAATTAAACGTAAAGGTGACGAAGTCTGGCATGAAAATATTGTACTCCCATAAATCAAAAAGTGGGATTGCTTTGTTCAGAAAGATTTAATATAACGATTTGCATTTTGTTCGCACAAACAGATTAAATGTTGAGGGGAAACTCTGCTCCTCCTTACCTACTTTTCCTAACTGACCCTGTACAACATCATCTATTCATCCACCATGTTGATGTTCACATTTAGGGGGTCCGCTCACACTGAGTGAAGGCAGGACACATCCGTGCCTGACAGCAGTCCATCACAGGTTGTGCAGTTTTCTCTTGTCCTGTGATGAAGGGAGGGGGGGGGTCACATCTCTGCATCTGTGCAATCACATGCATTGACCATTTCACTTCAGGTTGCAGAAACACGCAGCAGGCAGTGTGGATGGGGGGCAAAAACTAACCGTTCAGCAGTTTGGACGCGCTTGGTACGATTATGTTGGTCGCTCACTGTCCACACAAGGGCGCTGTTGCACAAGTAATCTGACCCTGCTCGGGTGAAGCAGCTGTTCCCCCCTCTGGAGAGGGTCGACATCCGTCTGAGCCATCGCAACCATCCACCTCTCCATGCAACGTGGCAACGCGACCACCAGATGGCGACAAAAACTAATGTTCCCCCTTCATCCCTGTGAACGGTTGCGTGTCTGCTGACAGTAGAGAGCAGCAGGTACACAAGACACACACACACACACACACACACACACACACACACACACACACACACACACACACAATGCATGCGTCGTGTCGTGCATTTCCGGAAGCATTTCTTCTTTATCAAACAGTCCAATCAAAGCATTTCTGTTTCGTTGTACTCTGCATGTGGAGGAGCTCTGCAGCTGTGTTTCCACTTTGCAGCACACATTGTTACTGTTGCCAAGGCTTAGTCCTCTTTCCTCACAGAAAACAAGAGCGCTAAATGTCATTATCTTGCAATAACAACGCTGGGAGATATTTATTCTCTCGTGACAAATTTAAAATACTGGCTAAATGTCCTGTAAATACTTTATAAAGCAAGTTGTGTTTCCTACATGTAATCTTCAGTGAACTGAGGGAACTCCTCCGTTGGCGCTTTTAATCAGCTGTTATTGAGAGTGATCGATGTCTGCCGTCATTGCGCGCTGTGGAGAGACGATCATTGAGTCCAGCAGCAGCATAATAACCCCGCTGACAGGGGGTGTCACTCCCCCTCCCGGTCGCTCCCCCCACCCCGCTTGCCTGTTTGCTACCTGCGCCGCACCTGGGTGACTCCGTCCCTTCCTGCTGTTAAATACACACGCGACGGACGCACACGGCCGCGCGCGCGTCACGCGCACTCTCCGCCCGCTTCGCCTGGCATTGTGCTGAGTTGACTGGATGAGCCGCCCGCCCGCTCACACCGCCTCGGCGCCTTGAATGGAAGCACCTCACGCGTTTGGACGACTTGCACCTTCTCCTCGATAACTTTGATGGGGACCTCGATACCAAGCAGGGAAAATGCCTGTGATGAAGGGATTATTGGCGCCACAGAACACGTTTCTGGACACTATAGCCACACGTTTTGATGGCACTCGTAAGTTGGATTTTTCAACTATTGAACAGCTGATAATTTAATGGCAATGTTTGTTTGTTTCTACCTGGATTGAATTCTTAAATGTGTTGTCAGCATGTTTGTTGAGCTCATTGCATCTTTGCGCACTTGGATTCAGAAATCATCAGTGCAAATGGTTTTCATGTCATGGTGACGTTTGGACGTCTGGTATCGCCCTCTCTCTCTCTCTCTGTCTCTCTCTCTCTCTCTCTCTCTCGCTCTCTCACGCACAGTTGTCAGGTAAACTTCAACTTTCAGATCGTGCAGTAATGGTTTCCAGGGTCAGAGGCAGACGGAGGAGATGAGAGGAGCTGGGCAGCGAGCGTCCTGCTGAGGGTGTCTCTGTCCGTGGTGCTGGTCGGCTCAGCACCACGGACAGAGACAAAGGCTCCACTGGGCTGCCAGCTTCATTAAGACAACTTCCTCACAAAGTTGAAGTCTGTGTCACGCAAAAAGACCAATATACTTGAGATAAATGCACATATGAATACGTTTGGATCAGTCCAAGTTGGAGTTTGTCACTTTTTCAGCATCGTGAACCTTCGTTGTGTCTCGTTGTTTTGGGTGCAAACCCCGCTGCGGGTGCAGTCTTTCCTCCCACTGGCCTGAAACCAGCAGTCACATTCATCAAAGTTAATTGGTAGATGGTGAAACGACAGCAAGTTTTTACCCAAGCAGGAGAGCATAAACAGGCTATTTCTTACACACAGCAGTTCTGTAAACTCTCACTTTTCATTCTGTCCTCCATCTTTTCCGTGATGTTTTCTAGACACCAGGGAGGAGTTGCATAATGAGGTCAGGTCTCTAGAATCTGAGGTCTCAGTTTTGGCCGAGAGAAGAAATTTGTTTCCGGTTTGTGAACTCTCATTTTCTTCTTTTTTCCAGCTTAGCTTCATCTCACCCCAGTTTGTTTTGGCAGCTTAAGTGGTCTGAAAAAACGCCTTGTTTGCAAGAACATTGAAACTGGTTAAAGTTTGACTGGTTTTTGAGTCCACTGGTTTGTAAAGAGAGGAGTACTCTCTGTCACCGATCTCTCAAAGCACAGCAAAGAGTGTCCCTTGCTTCGAAACCTCCATCTGTCTTGTGTAGTTCTTCATCTAACCAGGGGTCTAGGGGGCTATGTGCATCACCTCAGTGTTCAATATTACCCTCTTTATGCTTTCTATTCTCACTCCCTGCACTTCCTATTCAGAATAACTTGCCACACTCATCCATGCTCGTTCCACCATCGCTTCTTTGGCTTTCTCAATACAATTTATGGCTTCAGCCGCTTGTGTTTACACCAGGGACCAATGTCTTGCCAGTGTGGCTCCTTCTGAATCTTCTCACACAGTGCATGGATCCATGACAAAATCTGAAGCACAATGAATCACTGTTCCTGCTGTAGAAAAGCAGATATGCACAGGGAGAACATGCAGGTACCACCAAAGAAGGCCCCGCTTCAAGCAGGGAGTCATCGTGCTGTCTGGGCATTTTTGTTTATTAGTTTTGGTTCGGTTTTGTTTGGATTTGTGAAGTTGTTCTCAGCTCAACCATCCGACTGCCACTTTGGCTCAACTCTCTGGGATCGTCTCCTCTTCCTGCGGCGTGTTCACATCACGAGGAGAAACACGCCAATAACCCACAGACTTCCATCATCGCATCGCTCTCCCAGCATCTACAGCTCGAGCCCCACTGAAGGAGCTACACTGGTCTATATGTCGAGCACCAACAAACACGCAGCTCCCTGAACAGGGCGCTTCCGCTCCACGAGGGGATTCGGAGTGCATTACTGTACGGGGCACAAGTGGTTCATCGAGCCGCCAGAATGAGCTGTTGTCCTTGAGCCGGCGAGGTGGATGGAAATTAACGTTGGATTTAAACTGCAAGATGGGGCAGACTGGAAGCAGTGGAGCCTGACAGGACAAATTAGGCCTGGTGGTCCAAGCAGGAGCAAATATAAGGGACGAGCCAGGTCTGCCGCGATGTGATCCCCCCCCTGTAATGTCATCCAAAGCACAGGCAGGCTGGGAAACAGTGATAAATGGGTGGAAGTGAAAGTGGGCAACTCTTTGTGATCGGATTTCTCTCTGAGAGAGGGGTTTTCACATCCGCCGCTGTCCCTTTAAATGGATTTACCGAATTTCACACTCACAAAGAGTGACACTCACCTCCGTGCTCAGACTCCGGCTTATTTGACTAAATTGAGCCGCCTCTTTCATAACCAGACTCCACGGAGACAGTTAATAACTGGAAACACTCCGCATCAATTCTATTAACAGCTTTACAGAGCGTCTGGCTGCTTATTTGAATAGCTCCGATGAGTGTGGATATGAAATGTTTAAGGCTTGAAATCACTTTTTCCTGCGTTGCGAGGAAGCAGCAGTTTTGCAATTACCCAGGATTCCTTGGAAAGAAAATGAGAATCCAACTTTTTTCCCCCTCTAATTATTTCTTCACTCTCCTAAAGCTGACACACACGAGCTATCACTGGGGGAAAAGACATCTCATATGTCAGCTGCTGACGTCTGAGTGAGCGCAGTTGACTGTGTGCTTTGTGGACTCTGTTTGATGGAGGGAACACCTGTAATGGCTGAGTACCTGTTTGCCTCTGCTGCCGCTGTCTTAGCGGGGTCTGCTTGTGGCTCCGCCCTGAGATGACGATGTAGTAAGCGATGCAGTGAGACCTCCCCGTCACCAATACAACCGTGTGTCATCCGGATGACTAATTGCAACACCTGCCGGTCCACCAATAACTGTTGTGTCGCGCTGCTCATCACAATCGCACACTCTCACCTCAGCCAGTGGCGACGTCGAAAGTGAGAAAAGAAAGAAAGAAAGAAGGAACGATCCCTTTTTCTACCACTGGTTTATTTTGGGAATTAGCTTTGAGCCTCAGTAACTTTCACAGCAGCAATTGTTTAGTTAATTTCGACCAATTAAAATTAACCAGTAAAATGACTTTCTGAAGAAATAATATACAGCAGATTAAAAGCAGCCATAGATTTGAGTTATAAAGTATTTTTGTATTTTTTGATTTTCCAGGAGCAGTTCAAGTTTGATCAGTCTCTGGGTGCTCACTGTGCAGTGCAACAATAACAGAGGTGCAACTAAATGCTCTCAAGCACCAAACTATTGAAGTTATCACAGCGGCCTCATTACCGATGCTAAATACTGGGTGACTTTCTGTCAGCCATCGATGGCCTTCGAGAGAGAGAGAGAGAGAGAGAGCGAGAGAGAGAGAGAGAGAGAGAGAGAGAGAGAGAGGGAGACATATTGGGCCGTTCTCCTGCCAAAAGCAGCAGATGGTTGTGTGTTACAGTTGTAATGGAGGCCTGTGCAGACTCTGGGAGTCTGCTGTCTGCTCCCCATCCTGCACCATTCTTCCAGATTGCTATTTTTCTCGCTCTCAGCACACACTACGTCCACCTCCACTCGGCAGGTAATTACTGTCACGATCATGGCTGCCGAGGCAGGGGAACAGCTGTGTGTTGAGCCTGAGCAGGGCGGCGGCGGCGGTGGTGTTTAGGTGTGTCTGTGAATGAAAGAGAGAGGGAATGAGAAAGTGAGCGCGAGGGGGACGGAGGAGAAGTGCGCCGCATTTTCTGCACTTTGGAGGTTTGTTTTACGGCTCTTTGTGTGCGCTTTTGTGGGTCAGAGTGTGTAGTTCTGTTGTGCGTGTGCGCGCCCAGCTGTTTGTGAACATACGGACAGTAAAACAGGAGTTTCGTCTCCTCTGATTACCTCCTTTTAAAAGCAGCACATCCAATTACGCTGTTAAAAAATTGGCTGTGGGACTCCTGGTTGTGATTACCTCCCGCTGCCAGGTGAATGTTTTAAAAAGCCAGCCGAGCGCCGCGCGCCGTGCGCAGCCCCCACGAACTCCTCGCGATCCGATCCGGACGAGACCGCGTCGAGCGCGTCTCTGTGGCTTTCGTCTCGCCGGCAACCCCTCGACCCTGCGAGGAGACCGAGGGAGCTAATTACAGCGTGTAACAAACCGCGGACCACATACTTACACGTAGGCTTCGCCGAGGCCTCCTGGACGAGAGCTCGGTGTGCCTGTGAGGACTCAGCCGTGATCATGCCTTTCATATAGGACCATCAACAACACGGTCCACACTTTAATTCCTCTTAATAGATGCTTAGGAGGATAATATTTCCCAATATGATTCTGCCAACTTGCAAAAAAAAAACGGGCATGTCTGCTGCTGTCCTCAACGTGTGTGAGAGAAATAATGAGCGCAGTTATGAGACTGTGAAGGAGTAATCAATCATCACTGACTGTGGTGCTGCGGGGCGCACAAGGGGCCCTCACTTACTAGCAGCGGATTGGTACTATTGTTCCAATTTTCTCCGAAGCCCACTTAATAGGCAGACTGTTTTATTCTGGGGCGAGAAAAATAATCAGGAAAAATGCCGCCGCGCTGTAATAAAGTCGAGGCAGCCTCACGCTCCAACATGGGCCGAGATGGAACATGCAGCCGGTCGCTTCTTCACCAGGTCCTAATGAAGACTGAGGCGACAGGTTTTTCGGGAACCTCCTCGCAGGCCGAGCAGAGTTGTGACGGCGTCGCAGGCTCGGGAAAAAGCCAGTTCGCATCAACTTTGCATTGACAGCTGAAGTCTCTCAATGAGACATGCGTCTCATACGTTTGACTGAACTCAAAACAAAACGCTTTGTTCAAACTCAAATGCTGAATTCCTGCTCTCACAATGAGAGATGAGGGTTTGACAGAAACAAAACAGCGATTTAATTTTGCACTTTAGGAAAGCTTTTAATTTGAAAATGAGTTTTTTTCTTTGTTTATTACCCTGAACTCTCCAAACTGACACCCTCATAGCCAAGGACTCCCTAAGTGGGGGCTCAGGAGGTACTAATTGCAGAGCATTAGAGGTCATTCACAGTGACCTCACCCACATTATTGGAACCACACATCGATCGTACGTCATTGAAACTTATTGAGTCAGACGTCTCTTCGAGTTACAAGAGCGAAAGCTGTTAAATACTCGTGTTATTTCATCAATTCCTGCTCTCCTCCCAGAGTCCCATTATCTCTGAAAAGATGCTTTTTGTTTCTCTTGAATGATAAACCAGCTTTCCTCCGTCAGCGCTCTGATCCAGATGGTAATAAATGCACTCTGTGTTCGCGCGTGTCTCTTCGTGTGAGCACGTCCACGCACACCGGAGCTGCTGAGAAGTCAGAAGTTGTCGATCACATCTGTTGAATTTCTCCCACACAGCGACGTCTGTGCTCCGCTGGCGTTTGTGTCGCACGCTGTAAAACTGACACAACTCCCGACCAAACAGTTTCCTCTCCCTCACATCCAGCAGACACAACATTAGCATTCATTTGCAGTCCCTGTTTCAAGTAGCATTAGGGCCATTATTCACTCGCTGCCTCCAGGGAGAGAAAAAAGACTACTTTCAACTTTAATGCGCGCTAAATGCCTCACCAGCTCGTCGCGAACTCCGACCTCTATTCGTCTGTGGACAGGTGGAGAATAGCCGGATATAGCCGCGCTTCCACCGCGTCCACTTAAAGAATAATTATGTGCCTGCAGACAGCATGTTTATCTAATCATAGAAACGCTGCTTCCAACAACATCGTCGGCTGCGTGTCATGTTAACAAGAGCATCCATCCACTCGCTCACTGTAAGCCAACATCGGCGTCGGGCAACATCTGTTCTAAATGTAAATCGCTGTGTTTAATTAAAAGCCATCAAGGCCTCTTTTTTTTTAAGCTTCATGAAAGTTTTGGTTTCAGGATTGGTGGGGGGGGCAGAGCTTCATCACTGCCGTCCTCTCTGTCAGGTCTCAGGACGGGATGAGGACCACCAACCCCCAAACCCGAGACGCTCCCTTCCTCCTTGCCCCCTCTGTTTGAGCGCCTCGGCCACACAGTGGACGTTCCGCCTTGTTGAAGCGCATAATTAGTGAGACTCCTCTCCTAATCACCGTCTCTAATGGACTGTCCAAAACAATCGGCAAGCCGGGGTTTCACCAGCTGAAGCGTGGGCCACCGCGGCCATTTTTAGCCCCGATTAACCGCGTGAGACAGAGAGGCTTCGCAGGAGGACAAAGAGCGAGTGAAATGTTGACCAAAAGAGAGAAACAGAAAGAAAAGCAGAGAAAAAACAAAAAAGACAACAACCCCCACGAGTGGCTCGACGTTTGTTTCTTTGAAAGCCTGCAGGGACTCCGTGATGGGGAGCCCCAAAGTGATTAAGGCTGTAAATTTGTGTAATGATTCTCTCTTTCTGAGCGATCGGCTCACGGTGTGACAGGATTACCACAGAGGGAGACGAGTGGGCTCGCGAGTGTGTGTTCATACTCTGTCTGGACGTGCTTGTTCCTGAATGAGTGTGTGTGCTCAGAGTAACAACAACAGAGGCCTGAGCTATAGTTTGATGATACAGGACAGGGGGCCTCAGTTGGCCGTGTCACCTTGATCTCATAATCTCGTGTTTAGGCGCCGGTGGAAATCCAAAAGACAAAGTTGTAACCTTGGTTGCCATGGTGTGTGTCGGTGGTTGCTCCGGCAACAGACGAGGGACTCTTTCCCTGCTTATATAACCGGCGTGAAGCAGTTTCTTCTGGGACCCGCCTGGATTCGGGCGCAGAGGTGAAGGGGGTCCCCTCCATCCGTCTCCCGGCGCTTCGCCACCAATTTTTACCCCACTCCATCTCCATCTTTCATCATTCCACCTCTCACAGCTCCATCTCACTTCTCGCCGCAACTTTCCACACACACACCCTGACCACTCCCCCCCCCACCACCACCACCCCCCCACCCCCGCTTTGCCTCCTTCTCACCCTCATCCGTCTCTTTCAGCGTATTGCTCAGCTTCCCCTTCTCTTCCCCTTACCTGTCCACGTCGGCCTCATCTCTCTCTTTCTCATCTGCTTACTCGCCATCCATCTCCCCCCCGCCGCCATGTCATTCTGCTGGATCCCTCTCTTTCGCTCTCCTCCTTTCTCCCCTCTCACATCTCCCCTGCTTCCTCCTGCTCTTGCAGGGGGGGGAATTGTACCCTAAACTTTGGGCAGTGGCACCGGGCAGTCGATAAGTGACGCGATCACACAAAAACACAAAAAATCACCTCGGCATCTTTTCGGGAGAGTGCGACGGTGCAGCCTTCTTTCTCGCACCCAGTAATGGTTGTATTGTATTTACCCGCTGTGGGAAGAGACTGAAGCCAGTCGTCAAGCTGATAAACACCAAACACGCAGCTTCAGACCACAGCGAGCGAAGGCAGTTTCACCGGCTGCTGTCAGAGCAGAAATACCTTTATTTATAAATGATTCACATTGTGTGTGAACGTCTTCTGGCTGTCTAACTTAAAAATGTGTCTAAATCGACACATGGCCACTGGTGTGTCTGCAGAGTCCATGTTTCTCTACAGTATCTTCCATAGAGGTTTGTGTGTTCGGAATATCTATTGTGGGTCAAAATTCAACCAGCACTTCTAATTGGCTCAAATTCACTTTAATGAGGTTATAAAAACAGTCACTTATGTTATAACAAATGACAAGGCGTTTGTTGGCCACCAAAGTCCTTCAGTCGACTTTTATTACATAAGAAATCCCTATCAGCATCTCTCTCTTCTTTCCTCACGTGCATTTTTTTCTTTCTCTATATGCCCTCTCTGCTCCTTAAGGCTCCTGCTCTCTCTCTCTCTCTCTCTCTCTCTCTCTCTCTCTCTCTTTCTCTTTCTCTCCCCTCCTCCCTTCCTCCCTCCTCCCTCTATCCTCTGTGCGAGCACCTGTGGGGTTTCTCCAGCAGCTGTCAGGCAGCAGCGCGAGCACGAGGTGGGATGATCTATGGGCTCCGACATCGGAGCAATTAGCCAAAGGAAAATCATAATAGAGAGGGTACAGTAAAAAAAAGAATGGATGATGAAGAGAGTGGAGTGGAGGAGAGTGGCGACAGTGTTGGGGGGAAAAACTAAACAAAACAAGGAACTATAGGAGGAGAGGAGGAGATAAAGAGCAGACAGGCCAGGAGAGGTGATGCAGTGTGGAGGAGAAAAAAGGCCAAGAAGAAAAAGAGTATTCAGAGATGTTCTTTTACAGAGGTTGGATTGGAGAGTGAAGATAAAAGTAGAAGAAGACATATGATGCTTTAGTGATGGGGGAGGAGGAGGAGGGGGGGCTGTG